>CM055271.1:30384465-30624699 GCA_029237695.1 Conchocele bisecta
TGTGCTGAATCGGCTTTCTTTGCCATAGTTAGGTAATGTACACTGTCAATATATGTAGATCTAAGTCCGAAATGGTAGATATTTTCGAGTATATTCTGGTAAAACACAAAAATTATTCACTTCCTGGTTGTAAACACGCTTGGGTATCAAAATGGCCGCTCTCGTGGAATTGTGGGTAATTACACATACTTCTGTGACGTCAGTGAAAACAAAGGATATGGTTATGTGAGCAAAATTAGCTTGGTTGCTACTTGTGCAATGTTGAGCAATTCTCAGAATTCAAGATGGCCACCGCCGCCATTTTATAAAATTGACTGATTTTCAACGTTTGATCTCGATGGCCTAGAGAGTCTTGTAATACAACTTTTCAGGGGTTTTCATGAGTGGGAAATCTATTTTTGATGATATGTCTTTGATTAAGTGCCAGTACGCATATATATAATTGCATATTTAATTACCCCACCCACTTTGTTTCAATTGAAATGCATATGTTGTTTCAATTGAAATGCATATGTTACAATGTGTGTCTGCACACATATGTTGTAGCTCACTTAGCGGTGGATAATACACATCTGTGTACTTGCGAAACGCATACTAACACTAGTTGATGTTTTTATATAAATATCACACAGCGCTCCAGATAAACTGCGTATTTGCGTAAATACCCAATTAAAATTGCCAAAAACCCAATTGAAATCAGAAGTAGCGAGTATCAAAAAGCAATAACATATTGGTGGTACCTTTATAATGCTATAACCAGACCACGAATATAGCGTATTTTTCTTATTTTCCGCATGAGAACACATCTCGGTATTTCATAGAATTGTCTCTAATGAAATGCCAAGACATGTTTGCATTTCGAAGCAAACTATTCAATAATTGATGTCTGTTGATGTGTAAAAAGCAGTGTGATTTTATTTTACCCAATTAAAATATTGAAATACCCAATTGCTTCAGATATGATGGAGTGAAAATACTAAATTACTAATTCCTTATCTGGAGCCCTGATTACAACAAACAACTATTCAATGAATATAAAAGTATACATACATACATTTACCCCACCCACACAGTTTACAGTCGTTTGAGCTCACATGTCTTCATTTCCACGTTAGATCGGCATGGCATGCTAATAATATACATGATTTATAATCATGAATTATATGTGTGTATATATGTTACTGATTGTCCATATAAGCCACCATACACAAGTAATCACGATGAACGCTTGGACGAAGACGACAACAACAACAACAACAACATCAACAAGTATCTACCCCGGTTTCTGTGGGTCAGGCGGCGTATTTATTACAGAGAAATAAGACATCTTGGTGAGAATTGTTATTATTAATCACATTGTTCTGCATTGCAGACGATATATTTCTGTGTCCTGTGTTTCCGTGTTTATTAATAATAACTGAAAAATACATTATTTTCATTTAAAATGTGCCTAAACAGAAACAAAGGTTTTAAATTTGATAATGCAATATATTGGCGTTATGCAGCTGAAGATCCCTCGACTAACAAAACACGAGACATCCTCTAAACATCACACCCACCAGGCTATACACCTCGAACACTACACAGGACCATACAAGCTGAAGCCACCCGTACTTGTACCGAAAGAGCTGTCTGCTGAAGAGATGCAGCTTCAGTCCTCTGCCATCAGGTTCAGTCAGGATCGAGACGCGGCGTGGCTGTCGCAAGTCCACGAGAATGAAAAGCCAATAAGAGTGCTCAGCAGGACAGAATAGTGGACCACCCTACCCAGAAGCCCAAGACACTGGTAGTTTTCAGACGAATGATAGATTCATCACCCGCTCATCCTGATACCGTTCTGACTACGCTTGTGTATCTCGAAAAGACACAAAATACATTCGGGATGCAGTACATCAACCTCTCAGTCGACCTCTAACTGTACCAAACTGCATGCCTAATCCAGTGGAACAACCCTCAGCGCTGAAACAGACTCATACTTCACCCTGGCATGATGCACACTCTCATGAGTTTCATGGGTTGTATAGGGACACTGATGAAGGCAACTGGCGTGGAAGTTCTCACCAGTGCAGCGTTTGGTGGTATCACCAGCATCATCAATCGAAAGACCTGGACCGATGCTCTACGAGCATACCGTCTCGTCATCGCAGTGTTGTTGCAGAGCTTGTACTCAAAAGGCGCCAAAACACACCAAGAGCTGAGCAACTACCTTGATGCATGTAGAAAAGATCCGAAACCTACGCTGCTGGCGCTGATGTTCCTGCGCGGAGAGCGGAATGGTGACTTTCTTCTCCAGCAGCACTGTCTCAATGCGATGCTACCGTATTTCTTCGCCGCATGTCACCACAATTATGCCCGCTACATGACCTGGTATGTACGACAGATGGAGCACCTTCCCAAGCATGCCAAAGAGGACCTACTAGCAGGCGCCAATGTCTGTCAACACTTGGACGGCGGAACCGCGGTGCCAGCCGATCAGTTTGGCGAACAGACATACATCAAGCGAGGGAAGGGTGCTGGAGGCATGAAGGGCATTTCGACGAGCGCCGAGCAAGTTGCCGTGTGTGTCAACAGTTTCAATGTATGCGGCCATCTTGACATCGCCATTGAATATATGTACAGCGAAACTGGAGAGGAAGAGAAGCCACATTGTGGAGCAGAACAAGCACAAGGAGGAAGGAGAGGGAAGAAGGAGATTGGATGAGACCGATCGGAGGAACATCGCGTCAGAGCTGGAGCAATATACTCATCCCCTCAAGGAGAAGCATCCAGCTGTATATAATATCTGCAACGGCCAAGTGGCGCCCCATACAGTGAATTTTCAGGATGCACTGGCTATCGGAAGTGAGCAGAGCGAACAGTTCTCGGCTTCGCAAAGCAATGACTTCCACACAACCATAAAGAGAAAGGTCAAAACCATGGAGGTGCTCAAGAAGGCAGTCACCGTCAAGGGAAAGGCCATATACGACATTGAGACACTGTTCAGTCGGCTGTTGGTTGTGGGAGAGCAGCGCAGCATGGAGTTAGCAGATGTTTTACAGTTCGAGCTGAGTCCAGTCCCTCCCGCCCTGATCGATGAGTACGGCTGCCTCAGGAAGGGTGTCAAGGCCGTGCTCCTCAAGGGTATGAGTGTCACTGTCACAAATCCACCTGATCCAGACGTGATACTAGTTGACGCCGGACAATTGCTGTACCACGTCGTCTGGCCAGTCGCCGGCACCGCAGGATATTTGGCTGGCAGCATCGGAGCTCGAATGGCCTACTACCCTCCTGACTGTAATAAAATCGTCCTGTTTGATAGGTACGACCAAGAAGCTCCTAGGACCATGAGCGGACAAGAAGGGGAAGAGCTAAGGAAGTCCGGCTGACCCCGAACACCCCTCTTCCATGTCGAGAAGCTATTCTTCATAATGCCGCGAACAAGGGTATGTTGAACAATATATTATGTGGCTATACGTTTCCACAAACATCCAGCTTGATAACAAGTTAGAATGTGACGTCACTCATGCAGAGGCGGACATTACCCTTTGCAGATACATGCTGACCGTGGCGGCAGATGGCTCCCAGACCATCCTCATCCTCAGTGACGACACTGACGTTTTTGTTCTCCTAGTGTACTGGATATCGAGGGAGCGCATCGTTTCCAGTGGAAAGTGGAATGGTGATATCTTGGACGTCAACAAAACTGTTGAGCGGTTGGGCCCCAGAAAATGCAGCCAGCTTCTCGGTGTCCACGCGTTGTCGGCTGCGATACGGTGTCCTATCCCTTTGGAAAAGGAAAGCAGTCAGCGCTCAAGCTCCTAGAGCTAGACATACCCGGCCTCGATAAAGTACTCGGTCAACCTGCCGCAACCCATGCTAAACTGAAGGCGATAGCAGACAGCTTCTTCCTACACCTCTACGGACAACATAGTTGTACGTCAATGAATGAAGCACGTGCCCGCTTCTATCGTGCTCGTAAGAAGCCCCCGCCACTGAAAAAACTGCCACCGACTGATGCCAACTGCAGCTGCATGTGCTTAGAGCTCCTCGAGCATTGCTGGATGTAGTGAGCTGCAGCTGCACTGCACAGGGAAAGACATGCAGCAGCGCACGCTGTAGTTGCAACAGTGCAGGACTTTCATGCACGGACTACTGCAAGTGTGAGGGAGGAGTCACCTGTTGTTGTCGTTCACCAGCAAGCAGATACACATTGAAGAGGACGAAGGGTGGCTTGTAGACGACGATGATGAAGACCAGTAGGTGGTTGTGACTGTTTACCAGTAATACTGTGGTACTATAGTGTGTCTCCATATAAGTCATGGTGCTGTACATCAGCTGTTTTGGTTCATGGACAACTGTTATTACATTTACAACTACATTTCGTTTTCTAAACAGAGATGTGGGTGCCATTGTGTCATCCATAAGCCAGTTCTTGCATTTTGTTTGTTAATCCATGCACATGTATATGTCTAGTCACTGAACAGAGCTATGAGTGGCACTATGGCATCCATATGCCAGTTCTTGCTATACCATTTGTTATTTGATGCCAATATATATGTCTAGTCACTGCCATCCATAGACCAGTTCTTGTTATACCGTTCGTTATTTCGTGCCAATATATATGAATGCCACTATGTCATCCATAGATCAGTTCTTGCTTTATTATTCGTTAATACATGCACAGTTCAATATCTAGTCACTGAACAGAGCACTATGTCATTTCATTGTTTTCCTTCTAAAATGAGTGACCTATTTGTGTCATGCTGTATATGTATCGCACCAGTAGGCCTGTCATTTAGACCACATTTTCAATGTTAGGCAAGCATGTAAATGTAAAGTTTATCTTTATTTATACGTATCTGTGTTATGGGCAGGAAGCCTAAAGATATTAAACTTTGTAATATTATATATTGTTTCATATTGTGGTTCCGTCTTCCATTCTTGGGAATAATGACAATATTTTTACCTCCGAACTCTTATTTTACATTGACACTGTCCCTATATCGGAAAGTAAACACCAACAATTGACTCCCCACCCTCTACAACCCCTAAAAGGAGGTATTACACGACTGGATAGGCCATCAAGATCAAAAGTTGAAAATTTGTCAAATCCAAGATGGCGGCGGCGGCCATCTTGAATTCTGAGAATTGCTTAACATTACACAAGTAGCAACCAAGCTGAATTTTCTCCCCTAACCATATATAGCACATTTACATGAAAAAATTTACAGTAATTACCATTGCATGGTCTCGTATAGTTCATATAGGGCCGGCAACTCGGTTAGAGCAGATAGGAAGGAATGCGAAAATGTATCATGATAGAAAAAGAACGAAGAGCTACTCGTCCAAAAACAAATAATAAATGTTTCAAGGCCAAATCGTCCCAAGCAATTTCGGACCCAAGCCATTACACACCATTTCGCACCCATATTATTTCGCACTATCATCATTTCCTACCAATTTTGGTTAACCAGGTTACGTCAGTTTTATTTTATAGTCTTGTGTCTGTCACTGGAGAAATGGGGTTTACGGATGTTGCGACCAATGTCAGGGACGTAGCTAGCCCTCTATCCATGTGGATTCATAATTGTGCTAGGGGGGTCCGGGGGCATGGCCCCCCGGAAAATTTTGAAAACAATGGTGCAATCTGGTGCATTCTGGGCGTTCTGAGGTGCTTTATTTAGTACTGGAAAATGGAAAGTTTTATGATCATAAATCAACAAATAAACCCTTTACTCGGCAGATTTTTTTCTCAAAAAGAGCTAAAATAGCAAACAAATACAAGCCCCGATTATGTTAATAATACTCAGATTGTCTAACAGAAGTCTAATTTTCTGTCCTTTTTGCCAGCGAACTGTATGATTACATGCTCGATGTCAATGTCCATATGTCTGTAACTATGCATCATTGCTAGTCCAGACAGGCGTTCAGTGGACATAGTGGATCTCATGTAGTTTTTCACCCTTCTCATGATACTGAACGACCTCTCGGCTGAGGCTGGCATGGTGATAAGCACTACCAGACATATGTAAATGTCTGGGTACAGAGTTTTGTTTGTGTCTTTTAAAGTTGCACTAAGGTCAGAAGGCTTTGTTTCTTCCAAAAACCACCTAACTTTCCAGCGGGCAACTTCACGTCTGAAGCTTTCACGATCTCCACTGAAGGCGTCATGAAATGCATCGAATATGGCATCTTCTTGAGCAGGTGTCAGTTCATGGACAATACTTGGTATCAGGTACTGTGCTTTGAACCTGTCGTTGGCGATTACAAGGCGATCTTCCAGTTCTACAACCAGATGGTCAACGAACGGGTATGCCTCCAATGAAATGCCTGTAACAGTTATCAATTTTACGAATAACCTGTAGTACTATTTCCATTCTGAGAATACAATGTACAAATAAATGCCATACGTTGTCACCTCATCATTCACCGTTAACATATTTCGCAGTGTATGATATGAGAATAATGTAATATCATTTACAACATGAATATAACAAATGCTAGTATACTGATCATATTTTTACATTAAATGTGATTTACTATTTACCAGCAATAAACAAACAAATGACAGACAATGTCACCTCACCTAACACCTTGTGCATAGTTTCGCAAATAATGAATATCGTGACTGAATTGTATTACGTTTTACGACCAATAATTATTATTCTCAATTGAAAGCAATGCAATACTTACCCGTGTTGCAACGTCTGTGTGTCCACTCATGGCACTGATCACACTCTACAGCATGGTGGCGGGGGCCGACGCCACCACTGCAGACAACACACTGCTTCATATTACCGATTTCAAATAGTAATAAATCCAAGCGTATGTTATTATTATTATTGTTATTTACGCACTGTCAATCCTAAAAGTACAAACAATTATATATATATATATTATTATGTTGATACATTATAAGCAATCAAACTCTTATTTCTATCGCAAACTGAATGTATTTAACAAAAGAAAATACATGTGTATCAACATAATAATAATAATAATAAAAAAAAAAAATTGTATAAATGTATCCAGTATTCCAGAATAAATTAAGTCCAAACTTACTGTCACGTAAGTAATGCAACGATTAACATATTTTTACGTTTAACGACAGTATTTATGTAATCACTTGCATGCTAATTGGTACGGATGGCAAAACCGATTTTCGAATATTCCATTGGCTATTCGAATATCCGGAACCACAGGACCTCTGTAGTAGCGATGCTCAGCCATGTCACGTGACCGCTAACTCATGAATATTCATAGATGGAAAATAGCGGCCCATATTTGGATCCGGTTTGTTTCGGTTTTAATTTATTTGTTTTAATTACAACAAATCTGTCTAAATATATATAATTTATTAATCTAACAAGCAAGATGATCCAGGTATGGAATTTCTTCGAGCCAATACCCACGTGCACCCTTAAATATAAGTTCAATCAATCAAGTAAGATGATAATGTATGTGTACAATGTATTGTACAATCGTAATACATGTATTATTTTCAGACCACTAAATTGAAATTCCCGTTTAATCAATATAGTGTATATGTACAGCGCGGTTGCACCGTCTGATTTGTGTCTACATTTTGCCAGTCACCGACGCATACTAATTGAGACACGCTATGTGATTTTAACGTCGGACATATTAATTACATAAAATATATTTACAAAATGTAAAAAAGTTTGCATAAATTGAGTCAGAAATTGCCAGGTCTAAATTCGGCATGTACTCAGATTTTTTTGTCAACTTTTTACGTCATTCATGAAGAATATTGTGGATTTTGTAAACGTATTTCATGAAATTACGCGGATATCCGAAGTTACTAAATCACATGGCATATTCCTACTTTTGACTTTTAATGGACATAACATGCTTTGGGGTTGTAAAGACACCAACAAAAAGGGGGAACTTATTGAAAATTTTCTTTCCGATCACAATCTCAGCATTTTTAATGATAAATCGAGCACATATTTACATCCCGCAACCGGTTCATATTCCTCTCTGGATTTAACTCTGTGTCATCCTTCTCTGTATTTAGACTTTACGTGGAAAGTTGGTGACGACCTATGTGGGAGTGACCACTTTCCTGTCTTCTTGCAGAGTAATGGACCACCATCCACTGACAGAGTCCAGAGGTGGAAATTACATAAAGCCGATTGGGACACATTTCGTAATATGTGCATGATTGAACTAGATTTTGATCGCTTTCGAGATGCGGAAGATCCACTAGAACACTACGTTTCCCTTTTACACGATATTGCAGAAAAGACAATACCAAAAACCTCGGCAAAGCCCAAACGTGTCAATAAACCATGGTTTGACGAAGAATGCAAAGAGGCAATGACTGCTCGTAAGCAGTCTATTCGTCAAATCAATAACAACGCAACACCAGATATTTTAAATGCTCATAGAATTTTTAGAGCGAAAGCTCGACGCACAATTAAAACAAACTAGCAAGATAAAGACTTGGATATCTTTTGTCTCCAAGTTGAATTCGCGATCTAAAATGAAAACAACATGGGACATGATTCGTAAGATAAACGGTAAAGGTAAATCAACTTCTATCAATCACGACATAAAGTATCTTCCAAAACAGACATTTCAAACACATTAGCAGATACCTTCTCCAAGAACTCCTCATGTAATAACTATTCTGAGGAGTTCTTGAAGGTGAAATATCTGAGCAAGAGAAAACTAAACTTAATTTTAATTCAGACAATTCAGAACATTACAACGCTCCTGTCTCTATGAGGGAATTAAAAGCTTCCCTCGTGAAAGCATGATACATCAGCAGGCCCTGATGATATCCACTACCAACTGCTTAAACATTTACCTGAACACTCTTTAGACAACCTCCTTGAAATATTTAATACCATTTTGGGAACAAGCGTAAATATTTCCGCCTTCATGGCGGGAAGCTACAATCATACCTGTTCCCAAACCGGGCAAGGATCGCACCGACCCATCAAGTTACCGTCCCATCGCACTTACTAGCTGCGTCTGTAAAACCATGGAACGAATGATTAACGACAGGCTTGTCTGGTTTCTGGGAATCCAATGGACTGATATCTGAGTATCAGTCTGGATTCCGTCGCCAGAGAAGCACTGCCGATAATCTGATTAGACTCGAAGCATTCATTCGAGACGGGTTTGTTAACAATGAACATATAGTTGCTATATTTTTTGACCTAGAAAAGGCATATGACACGACGTGGAAGTATGGGATTATGAAGGACCTTCATGACCTCGGTCTGAAGGGTCATCTCCCTGATTTTATTTCTAATTTTTTGAAAGACAGACAATTCCAAGTCCGAGTCGGTACAACCCTTTCTGATCCCCATGAACAGGAAATGGGTGTACCGCAGGGAAGTATATTGTCTGTTACCCTTTTTAGCATTAAACTGAATAATATTGTAAAATGCCTGCAACCAGGTGTTGACTGTTCTTTATATGTCGATGATTTTTTAATATGTTACAAATCAAAGAACATGCATACTATTGAGCGCCAATTACAACTGAGCCTCAATAGAATAAACAAGTGGACCACAGAAAACGGCTTTAAGTTTTCGAAATCTAAAACTAACTGCATGCATTTTTGCAGACGCGGTCTTCACCCTGATCCCGAACTTAAACTGGGAACACATCCCATCCCAGTTGTTCGGGAGCAGAAGTTTCTTGGTCTTATCTTTGATCCTAAACTCACTTTTAAAACCCCATTTACGATACTTGAAAGCTAAATGCCAGAAAGCACTCAACTTAATGCGAGTGGTAGCAAATCATGACTGGGGTGCAGACCGAAAGGTGCTACACCGCCTTTACATCGCACATGTTCGCTCAAAACTAGGACTACGGATGCACTGTATATGGGTCTGCCAGTAAATCCGATCTTCGGACGCTCGATCCAATACATCACCAAGGCTTACGACTCTGCCTGGGTGCATTCCGTACGTCTAACGCACAGAGCTTATATGCCGAAGCAAATGAGCCTTCTCTCCACGACAGACGCACCAAATTATCTTTGCAATACGCCACTAAACTACATTCCAATCCATCTAATCCAGCTTATAACACTGTCTTTCATCGAACTACAGATGCTGTATTCGATAAGAAACCAAGCTTCAAGCCACCATTCGGCAAGAGAATGGATCCTTTTATACACGATGCTGGCTTGGATCTGGATCACATTGCCAAATACGCTGTTCCAGATACTCCACCGTGGCAGTTGGAGCAGCCCAGGGTGATCTTCGATCTTAGTCAGCACACGAAAGCAACAACTGATCCATCCATTTTAAATCACTTTTTCTTGAGATTAAAGACAGATACAATACGTACACTCCGCTTTTTACTGATGGCTCAAAGATCGGGGACCGGGTAGCATCTGCTGCCGCTGTCCCCGAGGGAGATCTTCAATCCAGACTCCCAGACAAATCTTCGATATTTTCTTGCGGAATTGAGGGCGATTTTACTTGCTCTTGATTTCGCGAAAATATCTTGCAGAAAGCAATTCATTTTATTTTCCGATTCATTTTCTTCATTACAAGCTTTGTACAATATGAAGCTTGAACATCCACTTATCCGCCAAATCATAGAGCTACACCATATTTTACTTTCATCTGGCAAGGACATTATTTTTTGTTGGCTACCCAGTCATACTGGTATCAAGGGCAATGACAGGGCAGATAGTGCTGCCAAGGCCGCCCTGGATCTACCAACTTCTCATTTTCCTGTTTGCTATCATGATTTTAAATCATCCATCAACTCATTCATCTCCGATACAATGCAGATCCAGTGGGATCTGCTCACAGATAATAAACTTCATGCTGTGAAACCGACTCTGGGCGAATGGACTCCTGGCTACAGACATGTACGCCGGGATGAAGTTGTCCTTAGTCGATTGCGCATTGGACATACACGACTAACGCATTCGTATATGCTCAAAGGTGAGCCGCGTCCATGGTGTATATGCCACAGCGCATTTACCGTGCAACACATCCTACTGGACTGTATCGATTTTGCCGATATTCGAGGCAAACACTTCAATGTTACTTCACTTGCGGAGCTATTTCAGGTGGAGAACATTGAAGGTTTGCTTCTGCTTCACTTTCTTCATGAAACTAACTTGTATCGGAAAATTTAATTTTATCATTGTATACATGTTTCTCATTATTATACTTTTATAATTCTATACACGTTGTTCAATATATTTTTCTATATATATTTTTACCTTATCATCATCATCTGATTGATTATCACATGTAACATACTATTTTACTATTCTTTTTATTCTTCATCTACATTGCTTGGCCCTAAATGATACTCTTTTGTGTTGATGGGCCGTTAAGCACCATTCCATTCCTACTTTTGACAAAAAGAACATTCGCAAATCCAGAAGAATTAATTGCGCGCATTCACTGATCGGTTAAAATATGGGAATTATCCAGACGCAGACACCACGGCGATGAGCCATGGAAATTCATCAAACGCGGTGCGCTGATTATGCAATTGAACCGCATGTATGCCGTCCGGCGTATGTCTACACGCAGTTATCACACTACCGTGTTGATTTCTTACAGATACCATATTTCACATGTGGCCGCGGCGTATCAAAAAGTCCTTTATTTACTTCAACTTTACGCTACGCACAATTTATAAAAAAGACGATTCTAAAGCACTACCAACTTGCCATTTTTTTATTGAGACATTTATTTCTTTACTGAAAATAGCAAGTAGGGTGCTCTTTAGAATCGTCTCGAAAAGACGATTCTGAGAAACACTACCAACTTGCCATTTTTTTATTGAGACGTTTACCCCCCAAATCACGCATCTAAATTGGAGCTCTGTGGTGTAGATCGGAAAACTTCAGTCTGTTGTCTGCCGTTCTATTTTTTATAATTTTCAACAATAAACATATTGATGAATGGAGGCGATTCTCGTTTACAGCCAAAACATGTTTCATCGGTTAAGATTAAATAGAAAATGCATCTGGCATATTATATATTCCGTATTACAATTTACAGACAACACGCGACAGCGCATTGCCTTGACTAAATGTGACTTGTTGCGGCTCGGCTTTCAACATCAATCAAAACGCCGCATCAGTACAACATTCTCTGATCTGGCTAACTAGGCCACATCAAACGAAACTTGAATGTTTCATTATGGGACATAATATCTTGATCAAAGGCATTTCAGCCTTACGCAGACCACAGGTTGCAGTAATGTACCTGGGATGTAGAAAATAAAAAATGGAAACAATATCGGTTTCAATATGAAGGCAATTTTATGGAAAATATAGAGTGTAAATCTATAGACTCGATTTCTATTGTTTAATATCATCGATTTTAGGCCATGATCAGAGTGTGCGGTGTTATTTTTGCCACATTGTTTGTTAAACTCGTATCTTTTTTTTGTGGCGATAAATTGATAGGCTCTTAATAATGTAATAATGCCTATAACAACAAACACTATTGCTGACATACATTACTTATAATCGATTTTGCTACCAAACTACTAATTCTACGTCCATTGGGTGTTGCAAACGGTGTAGAGCATAAAATCACTGTTAGAAATTATCATTATTTCTAGTTACAATACTGGGGCCGTTTTGGTCAGACTGGGGGGGGGGGGGGGAATTATCATTAATTATAGTTACATTACTGGGGCCGTTTTGGTCAGACTGGGGCCGTTTTGGTCATTTTTACGGGGCCGTTTTGGACTGGGGCGGTTTTGACTGTAATCCCTGGAAAATGCACTGACAATTTGCAACCCAACTACTGATTGTGTTGCCATTCTTGCAACTAGGTTCACCCTGTCATTTTGCGGGACTCCGACGGGATGGTCCGTCCATCAATTGACACCATCACCGAAACAATAAGGTATGTTCTCGATTCGCCACAATCACGATATCTCAATTCGCCACAGAGTAATCACGATTCGCCACAGTTAAATCACGATTCGCCAGTCTAATCACGATTCGCCACAGTCTAATCACGATTCGCCACATAATAATTTTCAAATATAATACATGTATCTTGATTGCAATAATTGTCGGGAATAGTTATGTTTTATTAGGTTATTCTTTACAAGAATCAACAAATTTTACACCTTACTTTTAAAATTATCCAATAATGGCTACTGCGGCACTCGGTCTTTGATAACAATTAATTGGTGATCATTGGTCATCATCATTAATTCGCGTTCATTATTTGAGGGAAATGTTAATCAAATGATCAATTTAATGAGACTGGTTAACACAGTTAATCAATCTCGACGAGCGCTCTGTTGGATGCATGTGCATCTTTGTATGGACCCGTTTAGTTTGTGATGTGAGACGAGAAACAAGACTGATAGTTACGACCCTGTGTTACTAGACAAGCGATATAAATCGAGACGAGACGAGACTACATTTATGACCTATTTATGGTGGTATTAAAGTGCGTAATTTGAGGGTAAAAAGTGGTTGTATGTGCTAAAAATGTGCTTTATCGTAATTGTTTTTATTGAATATATTAAACATGTCTATTGTGATTGTAACTCCATGATGAAGGATTAAAGCAATTCGCAACACTGTTTGCCACGATAAATCTCACAATTTCATTTTATTACAAGATGATTGGCCGTTCAGTGCGGTACATTAGGAGGACAGCCTAAATTGAGATGGGTTTATGTTAGGGAATCAACTATATGTATCATACAGGTGACCGCGTCTGCCCGGAGACGGAAACCAACGTGAGTTGATCATGATAGTAACAAACAGAAGCATGATCATAATACGCACGTTCGTATCCGCTACCTCACACCCGCCAACACAAGCATAATAACAAATACAACATGGACAAGGAAGGCGATTTTGGCAATAAATGGCCGCGACTTTATTGGAGATATATTGGACAGAAGCAAATACAGGCCTCATAAGTTTGCGGGTGGTGACAGGTGAGCGCCATTACCGCATGGTAATGCCCATTACCGCCTGGTAAAGAAGGATCCGCTTGGCAATGCCCATTACCACCACCTGGTAATGCCCATTACCACACGGCAATGCTAGGAAGCACATACTGCAGTCCCCCGATAGCACTGGTGGCCCTCAGCAGCTACACTGAGTGAATTAGCAGACCAGTGATATTCGGGGGGAAGCTGACGGGAACCTCCATCCAGCTTCAGCGAGCTTGTGCCGGGACGGTCCGTGCACGCGCCATCTGCAGAGAACCAGCTAGGTATTGTGCAACTGATATGCTATATCAAAACTATCAAACATCTCACCACCCGCAACAATCCGCCATACATTTGGTATAGACAAATTCCGCCAATTATGGGTATACATAAAATAATGGTCGTACATTGTAATTTGTAGTGGCGTTGCACGTGATTCGATGACGATGAGGGGTAGATGGGCCTGTTAATTTACGATGGATATACAGGTTTATCGGTATTGTATGATTGCGCCCCGGATATTGTTAATAAAAAGATCATTGCCAAATTCCGAAAAATGTACACCATCCGCTCGGAAGAGAAATGGACATTCAGATTTAAGTTGGGCATGCTTGATCACACAACCGCCTGCATTGCAGGCCGCAAGACCGCCTGTTCGATTGAGGCGCCTGCGAGCCTGCTCTGCGTTGCGAATCAAAGTATTGCCACGGAGCGCGTTGTGTGATTTCTGACCATACTATAAGCGTGTTAGGTAGTGTAGTCTGTAATTGTTCAATGTCATTTCTGACATCACGGTCCAACTTTCCAACCCGTACCTGCCCCAACGAATTTCCCCCGCAGTGCAGTATCAGAATATCCGGGTACGGGAACTGGCGCAGTTTGGCCCTGATAACAGACATCAGACATCAGCCGTTGCCATCTTAGGCCCCTAATCCCGAACCACCGGATGGCTGTGCCGGTGTCCTGGAGGCCTAGGTGTATGCCCAAGCTGTGGCGGGCCCGCTGTTCCGCCCAGTAGACGATGGATGAGCCGGCCACCCACCCACACGTCCGTACTCAGCTGTACAGTGTCGCTGATCACTGGTGCATTGGTGGCCGGTGGTCCCCGTGCGGATAGCGGTGCAACAACGGGCGTCGGTGCCTGGACGACGAGTGGTGCCATGGCGAATGGGGGTGCCATGCCGGGCGGCGGTGCCTGGACGAGTGGTGCCATGGCGAATGGGGGTGCCATGCCGGGCGGCGGTGCCTGGACGGGTGGGTGTTCCATGCCGGGCAGCGGTGCCTGGACGAGTGGGTGTTCCATGCCGGGCGGCGGTGCATGGCCGAGTGGATGTTCCATGCAGGGCGGCGGTGCCTGGACAGGTGGGTGTTCCATGCCTGGCGGTGGTGCCTGGACGGGTGGCGGCGCTAGGACGGGCGGCGGTGGTGCTTGGGCAGGGTGCCGTCCACGGTTTCTCTGGCGGCCACGTCGCACCGGACCTACGTCGCCTCGCGGCTGTACATTTCGCATCGGGTAACGTCTGGGCGTTGTATCGGGTATGAAATTACGTCTGATCTGGTTGCTTTTTGTCGAGAGAAAGGTTGTGCCAAACCACATCACATGGGTGGCTTTATATAGTGCTGAGAATTAACCCGTGCTTGACGACTAAGTCGGCCCGGACCAAGAACAGCGTATAATTTGTAACATGTGCAACCAGTGTAGCCCCAGATCAGCCTGCACATAAGCATATAATAAACACACTAGATGACAGGACGGACAAGCATTATTACGCACGCGAAAATAGGTACGACCAAACCCAGACTCCCAGAGTATTATTTGGTAGCACACTGGCGGCTTTGGTCAAAAGGGGCGAACTCCCAGACCCATGATACGTATCGGGCGGCGATGGCCCGAACGGTCAATCCCTATAATAAAGGGGTCTATTCGTTATAAATAGACCAGATTATTTGAGGTGTTAGTTTACCTGGCAACTGAGTAGACAACTGACGCATCGTTAGACTATGATCACAGGTTGTCAACTAGTACATGTGTTAAATAATTGACACACGTATCATGAATTGAATCGATACATAAGAAAATCGGGTTATAATGGCGGGCAAGGCTCACATTATGTAAATAAACTTTATAAAAGCTGATTTTTTTATGTCATCATGTTTTGTAATTATGCTGTGGCGAATCGTGATGTGGCGAATCGTGATTTAACTGTGGCGAATCGAGAGTAATTCAACAATAATATCTCACCATTAAAGCTGTGTGTCTTCGGTATCTGTGTTAGGAGATTCTTCACATTCTTCACATTCGACCACTCCACCTCCGAGTCGGCCATTATCAGCCGACCGGACGGATATTCAATGTCCTTTTGTAGTCTTTTCAAGCCAATGGTAATCTTAAAGTCTACCACACCGTAGGATGCCACCCATGTCCTGATCCCATATTCGCTCATTAAAACTTCCTTCACCCTTTGAAGCGACGCCACATTATCACGATCGGCATTGAACATGAAACTCCTTGCTTCAGCTTTTCAATCGTCTCGAAAAAACAGACGGCTAGTTGCTTCTATCAATGCCATCTGTTTTTACTTAATTCGAATCTTAAATAGTTTGATATAGGCCTAATAGTTCATGTGAATGTGAAAAAAAATCCCCAAAATAATGTGCCAAAATTATGACCGGAACTGGAATAAATAAAAACGGAAGTTGACAAGGGAGAGAACTCAAACCGGAATAATACGACTCGTTGCTGAAACAGTTCGTCCCAGTCAAACACCTGACGATACTCTGTTCGGAAATACGTATAAGACATATAAGACCATATACTATTTGCTTTTGTTTATAGCATATGACAGTATATAGCATCATGTTAATTTCGGGAACGGCGTACGCGGACGAAATACTACGATAGCGGCGTACCGCGTACCCATACTCGGCATCCGGAATACCCTCTAAATCAGCCGGAATCCGGCGTACCAAAAGGGGCTACGCATCCCTCATATGTTGCTCTATTTGTCCCATGTTAAATTATCAGCTGATTTACATTGACACTTCACTTCGGAACTGCAGACAATAATTAATACCACCTCGTTAATGAGACCATTTAAGTTGTGTCTTTCCTTCAATACCACTTCGATAGAAGGACCAGTCGTACTGTTTGCAATTTATCAAAAGATCGTCTTACTATTTCGTACAGCATGGGAAACAAGAGAAAAGAGTATGAAAACTGTCAGTTGGGATTGGCAATTTCAGCTGTACGGCAAAAGAAAATGAAAATAATAATAGCAGCCAACAAGTTCGGAATCCCAAAGTCAACGTTATACGACCACTTAAAGGGGAATTTGAATGGGGGGCAGACCATGCCCATCTGCAATACTCACAACGGAAGAAGAGGCTGGCCTGGTTACTTATTTGCTTTACATGACAAATCAAGGTTTCCCGCTAACACGTGATATGACCAGATGTTTCGTGAGGGACATCATTAAAACGTCAGGTATGTATTTCATGTATGTTATCTACATATCGTGACGTTACGTGAATGTACGGACGACTCGGGACAGACGTGATGGTGATCTATATAATACATTGTTTACTGTAAAATCACTTACCTTATTAACATTGTAGAATACATTGTGAAGCCACGAGCATCTTAATTCGTGATTTCACAAACACATATACTATTGTTTTTAATTTTAAGGCAGAGAAACCGCTATCAATATGACGACGGGGCCCTCTGATGGTTGGTTTCAGCGATTTACTAAACGCCACCCGGAGATGTCGTCAAGAAAACCTGAAAATCTGGACAAGGCCAGGGCTAGCATAGCATGTCCACGCATGAAGTGGTGGGCCAGTATTTCCACTTGTTTTCCGAGACTCGAAACCCACGGCCTTAAATTAAAAATAAGCCATCTCAGGTAACCTGTGATGTTGAAACATTAATAAACCTTGACCAGTCGAAGCCCTTGTCTATGCCAATGAAACTGGACATCGATGAGCTATACTGAGCAAAACTAGAAACGTCCCTCCATGTTTAAGGAAAGATTCATCAAAAACCAAAAGGGTTACTTTTAAAAATCAAAATGGAAAAACAAGTTCATTCATTTCTGTATCAAAGCCAATAAATTGCATTTGGATATCTTGTTAAATATTCGAGAGATAACCGGCCAAGGGCGGTAGGGGTCAAAATCAAAAATCACAAAAACTCAGAAATGTGTTACTTAATGTTTAGAGATGGAATTTCAATAAGTAATGTGGCAAATTCAGTAAATCTCGTTAGTACCGAGTGTGGCCACCATTTGCATGAATGCATGCAATGATCCTACGCCGCATCGACGTGACGTAACGCAATACCAGTGCGTTGGGCAAATTCCTCCATTCCCGTTGTAACGCCCGTGTAAGATCGCGAACATTGTCAATCTGATGGTTAGCTCGTGCTTTGCGGCCCAGCTCATCCCATATGTGCTCAATGGGATTGAGATCCGGGGAGACCGCGGGCCATGGCATGACGTCGACGTTGTTTTGCTGTAAGTATTGAGTGGTGACCCTGGCTACGTGAGGGCGGGCATTGTCGTGCATCAATGTCACACCAGGACCATGCTGACGGATAAATGGTAAGGCATGTGCATTTAGCACATCTGCAACATAACGTTGTGCATTGATGTTGCCCTGTACAACAACCAAATCTGTCTTCCGGTTTCCCATGATCCCACCCCAGACCATTACGCTCCCTCCCCAAACCTGTTCTTCTCAACAATGCAACAATCGGTGAATCTTTCATTTTTACGCCTGTATACCCGTAATCTTCCGTCAGCATGACTAACTGTGAACAGTGATTCATCGGTGAACAAAACTCGGTTCCAGTCAGCCCTTCTCCAGTTCAGATGACGTCGCGCCCATAACAGTCTGGCAGCACGGTGACGTTGGGTCATTATCTGACCAGTGTACGGGCGGCGTGCCCGGATTGGTTGGGCGTTACGACGTAATCGGTTGCGAATGGTCTGCCCTGAGACACCGTATCGCCTAGCAGTGACTGTGGCTGCCAATCGACGTTGACGTAAGTGGTGTCAACGTAATGTAACGATCGGCTCTAGCCGTCGTTACACGAGGCCTACCAGGTCGCTGCCGGTCGTGAACAGCCCAGTCTGCTGGTACCGGGCTGCAAGACGATCAATCGTCTTCCGACAGCAACCAAACCGAGGCGCGACCGCCCTGGCGGCCATCCCACCCGCAAGCATCCCAATTGCCTGATTTCGCTCGTTTTTGGAAAGCCGTGGCATATCGAAAACAGTGAAAAATTAAAAAAGTTTTTTAATTTTCCGAATAGCCCCTATCGCATGAATGGTACGACATGAACTGAATCACCTTATCGATGACAAGTATAGCGTGCACGTGCAAAAAGTGGAAATCAACGTTCCGGTCACTGGCCGCTATGTAAACCGTGTGTATCGGCTAAACTCTACACGATCGTATTCTGAACATCGCCACGGTTTAAAATACATGTACTTTGAACATGTGGTACATACATAGACAGAGCTACACCGGCTATAAAACAGGGACGTTTCTAGTTTTGTTGAGTATATATATTATTGTATTATACTTATCGGTTAGCGGCCACTGTAGGCCCAGATCAGCAGTCTGAACAGGGCCTACATTGTTCGCCATTCTGCAAACAAATTATTGTTCTGCCTCTTTATGTACGAAATGTTTAGATGTTGAGCACGTTATGTACACGATTCTGCCAGATTCTGCCAGATTATCAGGGTCTACACTGGTGACATAATCAACAAGCCCATTTTTGCCTCCTGACTCCCAGACAAATCTTCGATATTTTCTGCGGAATTGAGGGCGATTTTACTTGCTCTTGATTTCGCGAAAATATCTTGGAGAAAGCAATTCATTTTATTTTCCGATTCATTATCTTCACTACAAGCTTTGTACAAGATGAAGCTTGAACATCCACTTATCCCCAAATCATGGAGCTACACCATATTTTACGTTCGTCTGGCAAGGACATTATTTTTTGTTGGCTACCCAGTCATACTGGTATCAAGGGCAATGACAGGGCACATAGTGCTGCCAAGGCCGCCCTGGATCTACCAACTTCTCATTTACCTGTTTGCTATCATGATTTTAAATCATCCATCAACTCATTCAACTCCGATATAATGCAGATCCAGTGGGATCTGCTCACAGATAATAAACTTCATGCTGTGAAACCGACTCTGGGCGAATGGACTCCTGGCTACAGACATGTACGCCGGGATGAAGTTGTCCTTAGTCGATTGCGCATTGGACATACACGACTAACGCATTCGTATATGCTCAAAGGTGAGCCGCGTCCATGGTGTATTCCATGCCACAGCGCATTTACCGTGCAACACATCCTACTGGACTGTACAGATTTTGCCGATATTCGAGGCAAACACTTCAGTGTTACTTCACTTGCGGAGCTATTCCAGGTGGAGAACATTGAAGGTTTGCTTCACTTTCTACATGAAACTGACTTGTATCGGAAAATTTAATTTTATCATTGTATACATGTCTCTCATTTCTCTAATTTTATAATTCTATACACGTTTATCATTTATATTGTTCATCATATTAATATTTTTACCTTAATCACATCTAGCATACTATTTTACTATTATTTTTATTCTTCATTTACATTGCTTGGCCCTAAATGATACTCTTTTGTGTTGATGGGCCGTTAAGCACCATTCCATTCCATGCCACAGCGCATTTACCGTGCAACACATCCTACTGGACTGTATCGATTTTGCCGATATTCGAGGCAAACACTTCAATGTTACTTCACTTGCGGAGCTATTCCAGGTGGAGAACATTGAAGGTTTGCTTCACTTTCTACATGAAACAAACTTGTATCGGAAAATTTAATTTTATCATTGTATACATGTTTCTCATTATTATACTTTTATAATTCTATACACGTTGTTCATTTATATTATTTATCATATTAATATTTTTACCTTATCATCTGATTGATTATTACATGTAACATACTATTTTACTATTCTTTTTATTCTTCATCTACATTGCTTGGCCCTAAATGATACTCTTTTGTGTTGATGGGCCGTTAAGCACCATTCCATTCCATTCCTGTACCGCCCTGTGACAAATCCACATTCGTCCCACCCCCGCTAAGCCCAGGGTCAAGGTCACACTTGGTGCTTTTGAAACCTTAACGCTGGGTAATTGGCTTATAATTTCTGTTTCCTTGCTTAGATCTGCTTCACATTTCACACACACAGTGCTCCAATGGTCCTCTACCATCCTGTGACAAATTCACATTCCCCCCCCCCCCCCCCCCCCCCCCCCCCCCCCCCACTAAGCCCGGGGTCAAGGTCACAGACTTGGTGCATTTGAAACCTTAACGCTCGGGTAAATGGCTTGTAATTTCTGTTTCCTTGCTCGGATCTGCTTCACATTTCACACACACAGTGCTCCAATGCTCATCTACGGCCCTGTCCCGCACCCGCTTTGCCCAGGGTCAAGCTCACAGCCTGTGCATCTCACATATAGTCCGTAATTCACGCTACATGCGACAGTGAAGAACCTGATCAGCCTGGCTGTGCATTAATCCCATGTTCGCTATCGCATTTGCCGTAATTCCACCCTGTGCATCTCAGGATCTACACTGATCACCTAGCCCATAATTACAGCCTGTGAATCTGCATCATGGTCCGTAATATACATGGGATATATTAGTAACAGCAAATAGGAATAAACATATTGAATATTCTGTATTCATCCAATATTTTTCTTACAATTTTTCACACTGACCACGGCTGGTCAGTTGACAATTAAAACTGACCAGCCTGTCGTCAGTGTGAAAAACGTGGAAGAAAAATAGCGGATGAATGCAAAATATTCAATACGTTTATTCGTATTTGCTTTTACTAATACATGATTATTCTCCCGCCGTGAATGCAGTGCAGTTAAGCTATCTGATCAGGAGCTACACTGAGGACTTAGCCCGTAATTCCATCTCCCACACTGTCCGTCCGTGACAAACAATTAAATTGTCCACTGACCAGTCGTGGTCAGTGAACAATTAAAATTGACCACTGACCAGCCGCGGTCATTGAAAAACGTGGGAGAACAATATTCAAGATGGCCGCCAATTAAATCACCAATACATACTTGCAGATGGATGTTCTGAATTTTGTGATGTTTGTGGCCACCGTGCTCATTGGCGGCTCGACGGCGCTACCTGAAATGCACATCGGGCATGGACTGATCGGAAGGACGAACTACGGCGTCGTCCTGAGAAAGGTAAGTGATGTACAGATGGCATCCACGAATTGGATGCACCATTTCGTCGTTTCATTACCGGATATTAACGACATTGTGCCAGCATTGTGTCTGAACCACGCTTCTGGGTCTATTCAATACAAGGACAAAGACTGCCATCAGTATGTACCCAACGACGGGGACAAACTGGGGCAGGCTTTGGCTGAAATGAATATCTTACTGGTAAATGAAATGAAAAAAACACATAACGTAGCAAAGCAGACGATACCGGCCCTTCCCCCGCCTTCACAAACGAGCCGTCGTAATCGGCGTGCTCTTTTATCATTCGTTGGTTCCTTGTCAAAAACACTGTTTGGCATGGACAGTGCCCTAGTGCAACATGTTAGGCACTTCGAAACGTACATGGAAGTGAACAATGCACGATACAATAATCTTCGCGACATCGTACATGATAATCACGAGGCCCTTTCCGAACTCGAGTACGCCCTTGAAATTATAAGCAACGAGTCTAGAGTATACGCCGAGGAAACAGTACAGACTATTCGGCGTCTGCAGGGCACAATCATGATGGTTACACAATTGCGTGATACCACTCGCCAACTTCAAGAACTCGCTAGAGGCATACTGCCGGAAGCGCTCCTTCCCACTAAGCACATCACGCGTGCGGCGAAAGCGATTCAGAATAGTCTACGTGATACTTCGTATAGCTTGTTGCACGGACTCGACTCGAATTACTTCAGGCGCCATGGCTCCTTCTCTGTGCATTTGCACAACAATTCAGATATCTGGATAAGCCTCAAGTTTCCCGTCGGCCCGGCTGTTAGTGAAATGGAATTGTATGGCGTGCATGTATATCCCGTCCCAGTGTCCAATGGAAGCACCCATGCCACCCGCATTGCTGACTTGCCAGCATTTGTAGTCATACGGTCCGAACATAAGGGTACTCGTGACTCTTACTCTGCTCTTTCTGCTGCCGATGTGGTCAGCTGCCACGGCGCTGCCACGAAAGTATGCCCATTCGCTGTTTCAATGTCAAACTTAACCGACGGCTCGGTGCATGGCCTCCCTGATTAACGACAATACCGAGTCCGTGCAGCAAGCATGCCGCTTTCTCTATTACAAAGACCACATGAAGCTTCAGATCACTTCCATTTCTGATACATCTGTCCTTCTGTATGACATCCCAAAGGTGACACTTAGATGCGGCGAGCGTGTAACGACCGTGGACGGCTGTGCATTCTGTGTGATATTGCTGCATTGCAACTGCATCCTTACATACGAACAATTCACATACCACGGTGGCTACGCACAAGCGTGCAACCATAAGAAAAGTACTGTCACCAGGCTTCACTTGCTGAACCTGGCAGTATACATTGAGTTTATGGAGAGTAACTCCCTTGGAATTAAGGCATCGACCGCTTTCGTAGAGCACACTAGATTTAAAATACCGAACATTACATTTTACGAGCACAAGTTTCATGAGTACCTCGCGAAAGACAACGCTACCGGTATGTCATTGAAACGGGTCGCCGCTGCAGCAAAACGTAATGAAAAGGTCTTCACTGCACTCAGTGAAGGTATGATGGACGGGCTACTGTCTCTAGATACGCCAGCATGGCCGGATCTAAATGGAATATTATCTATTGTGTCATGCTCGTTGTGCGGTCTCCTTGTGTTTGTCGTTGCACTGTTGTTTCAGAAATACCGAACAGTGACAGCTACATTAATAACTATGCAGACCCAAATGCATCGTTGCTCCGCTAATGTTCTCGGGGTGATGGAGTCTACAGACACCGAACTGCCGCTGGCCACTGTCGCCGCTGTCGTCCCTGCGTCCACCACCGCAGCAAATCTGTCAGATCTGTCTGATCAATTTCTGGCTATCGTTACTGTATCGGCCGCCCTCACATGGGTTGCTGTCATTGTAGTGATGTGCACTGCATTTTATTTAGGGCACAAGTGTTCGCGTCTCTTCAACACATACAAGACATGTATATCAATAGAAGTGCAAAAGGGATTCCGTACTGTGTGTCTCCCTATTGTGACCATGTCGGGAGGTTCAGCCAGATGGCAACTCATTAATGACGGCTCGACGCTAGAATTTGAGTACATTCGCTCTTGCTTTTACCCCCATCTTCACATTGAGTGGAAGGGCTATGCTCTATGTGACACCGTCATGAATAACAGTGTGGTAACGTTCCAGTCCCAGTATTTGTAATTGTCCCTTATCCAGGCATTCCACATGCGACGCATGATATCTCCGCATGCTCCCACACAATTTACGTACACATTTTTTAAGTGTAGCGCTGGACAGCACTTTGAGGTGGGAAGCGGCATACCACACCCACAAACAGAACACAAACTTCGTGCACCAAAGCACGGTATAACACTCGACATGAAAAAAACACGCGCCTCTGTACACAAACCAACAAGCTATCAGAAACCGATAAAGATGCGGCACTATTTGAGCATGTCGGACTCGGATATATCGGAGATGCTGTAACCCTAATTGCGCAGGACACCTGGATTCATTCACTTACGGGTGATACACCAGGTCGCCAACGTGCAATTAGTAAGCAGTCACATGTATTTAGTTCAGATTATCTAGGAGCATTAAATTAATACCATTTATCCTTGTAGGTGCAGATTCGTCGATGGAGTATTATAGCAGTTACATTGTCTTTCAGCGGACACATTAATGCCTTTTATTTATTGTAGATGTTCCCCCCGCAGCAGCAGCAGCAGCAACCCTGATAGGCTAGTAGTAAGTGGTAGTGTGTAGTAAAGCATGTCTGTGGTAACTTTGTTTGTGTTCACTTACGGGTGAGCTGACTCACGGACCACACGATAGGCTAGTAAGTGGTAGGTAGGTAGGTAGGTAGGTAGGTCCCTGCCAAGTCTGACGACCTCACCGTGGTGGCAGGGTGACATTAATACAAGTTTCGATCTTTCTATTTCGAAAGACCCTCTCTGGTATTAATGACCAACGTCGACAACAAGGCATGTAAACTAGGTGTGGGTGCGGAACCTCTGTAAATCGGACAGCACTGTAAAGTAAGTATGTGTGCGAAACATCTCGATACGGGATGACAAACAATTGTTCAGTGGTGTCCCGTATCCAGAGGTTTCGCACACATACTTACTTTACAGTGCTGTCCGATTTACAGAGGTTGCGCACACATACTTAATTTACAGTGGTGTCCCATTTAAAGAGGTTCCGCACACATACCTACTTTACAGTGGTGTCCCGATCACAGAGGTTCCGCACACATACATAGTTTACAGTAAACTATGTATGTGTGCGAAATCTCTGTGATCGGGACACCACTGTAAACTAGGTATGTGTGCGGAACCTCTGTGATCGGGACACCACTGTAAACTAGGTATGTGTGCGAAACCTATGTGATCAACTGGTGATATTAATCCGTTTTAGAGGATTTCTCATCGTTTGGAAGCACTTTTCCAAAATGTCACATCAGATTTTTTTCAAAGTAATGAGACCCGACTGAGCATATCGAAAACATTTTTTTTTAAAGCGACTCCGACATCTCAAGCGATGTTATTAATCCGTTTCAGACGATTTCCCAGCGATTTGGCACATAAAAATGTAGGACCCATATTTTGGGTCCTCATGACCCATATTCTGGGTCCTCAGGGCTTGACTCGCCAACGGCAAAGAATGAAACATCTTTTTTTTTCATATTTGTTATGTTTCTTATGTTTTTACAGACCATTCGTACATCAACATACATGTCAACTGGTGATATGAATCCGTTTCAGAGGAGTTCTCAACGTTTGCAGTGGTGTCCGATTTAAAGAGGTTCCGCACACATACCTAGTTTACAGTGGTGTCCCGATCACAGAGGTTCCGCACACATACCTAGTTTACAGTGGTGTCCCGATCACAGAGGTTCCGCACACATACCTAGTTTACAGTGGTGTCCCGATCACAGAGGTTCCGCACACATACATAGTTTACAGTGGTGTCCCGATCACAGAGGTTCCGCACACATACCTAGTGGAACCTCTGTGATCGGGACACCACTGTAAAGTGTGCGCCACTGTAAACTATGTATGTGTGCGGAACCTCTGTGATCGGGACACCACTGTAAAGTAGGTATGTGTGCGGAACCTCTGTGCCTGTCCAGCACATGGTGCCACATGGCACCGTGTGCTGGACAGGCACCATGTGCTGGACAGCACACGTTGCCTTCCCATAAAAATCCATGATAATGTCCCGTATCCCGTATCCTATTTAAAGAGGTTGCGCACACATACTTACTTTACAGTGGTGTCCCGATCACAGAGGTTCCGCACACATACATAGTTTACAGTGGTGTCCCGATCACAGAGGTTCCGCACACATACCTCGTGGTGTCCCGATCACAGAGGTTCCGCACACATACCTAGTTTACTAGGTATGTGTGCGGAACCTCTGTGATCGGGACACCACTGTAAACTATGTATGTGTGCGAACCTCTGTGATCGGGACACCACTGTAAACTAGGTATGTGTGCGAACCTCTGTGATCGGGACACCACTGTAAACTAGGTATGTGTGCGAAACCTATGTGATCGGGACACCACTGTAAACTAGGTATGTGTGCGGAACCTCTGTGATCGGGACACCACTGTAAACTAGGTATGTGTGCGGAACCTCTTTAAATCGGACACCACTGTAAACTAAGCGTCTCATGTGCCCGTATATGAGACCTGGCTAAGACTTGTAAAATGTCCAACACGTGGTGTGTATATGTGTATATGCGACCTGGGTACGACTCGTAGACATTGATAAAACATAACTGACAAGTGTCCCGAATACATACTGGACATTATATAGAAGCCAATGTGATATTTTGGAAAAGTGCTTGCAAACGTTGAGAACTCCTCTGAAACGGATTCATATCACCAGTTGACATGTATGTTGATGTACGAATGGTCTGTACAAAAGGAACAAAGAGGAAAAAAAATACAAATATGACGGTTGATTCTTTGCCGTTGGCGAGTCAAGCCTTGTGACAATTTGGAAAAGTCCCAACAAACAGTGAGAACTACTCTGAAACGGATTAATAACATCGCTTGACATGTATGTTGATGTACGAATGGTCTGTAAAAACATAAGAAATATAACAAATATGAAAAAAAGATGTTTCATTCTTTGCCGTTGGCGAGTCAAGCCCTGAGGACCCAGAATATGGGTCCTACATTTGTATGTGCCAAATCGCTGGGAAATCGTCTGAAACGGATTAATAACATCGCTTGAGATGTCGGAGTCGCTTTAAAAAAAATGTTTTCGATATGCTCAGTCGGGTCTCATTACTTGGAAAAAAATCTGATGTGACATTTTGGAAAAGTGCTTCCAAACGATGAGAAATCCTGTGAAACGGATTAATATCACCAGTTGATCACATAGGTTTCGCACACATACCTAGTTTACAGTGGTGTCCCGATCACAGAGGTTCCGCACACATACCTAGTTTACAGTGGTGCCCCGATCACAGAGGTTCCGCACACATACATAGTTTACAGTGGTGTCCCGATCACAGAGGTTCCGCACACAGACCTAGTAAACTCTGATGTGTGCAAACCGAACCTCTGTGATCGGGACACCACTGTAAACTAGGTATGTGTGCGGAACCTCTGTGATCGGGACACCACTGTAAACTATGGTATGTCTGCGAAACCTCTGTGAATCGACCCACTGTAAACAAGGTAAATGTGTGCGGAACCTCTTTAAATCGGACACCACTGTAAACTAAGCGTCTCATGTGCCCGTATATGAGACCTGGCTACGACTTGTAAAATGTCGAACACGTGGTGTGTATATGTGTATATGCGACCTGGGTACGACTCGTAGACATTGATAAAACATAACTGATAATGTCCCGTATACATACGGGACATTATATAGAAGCCAATGTGATATTTTGGAAAAGTGCTTGCAAACGTTGAGAACTCCTCTGAAACGGATTCATATCACCAGTTGACATGTATGTTGATGTACGAATGGTCTGTACAAAAGGAACAAAGAGGAAAAAAAGACAAATATGACGGTTGATTCTTTGCCGTTGGCGAGTCGAGCCTTGTGACAATTTGGAAAAGTCCCACCAAACAGTGAAAACTACTCTGAAACGGATTAATAACATCGCTTGACATGTATGTTGATGTACGAATGGTCTGTAAAAACATAAGAAACATAACAAATATGAAAAAAAAAGATGTTTCATTCTTTGCCGTTGGCGAGTCAAGCCCTGAGGACCCAGAATATGGGTCATGAGGACCCAAAATATGGGTCCTACATTTTTATGTGCCAAATCGCTGGGAAATCGTCTGAAACGGATTAATAACATCGCTTGAGATGTCGGAGTCGCTTTAAAAAAAAATGTTTTCGATATGCTCAGTCGGGTCTCATTACTTGGAAAAAAATCTGATGTGACATTTTGGAAAAGTGCTTCCAAACGATGAGAAATCCTGTGAAACGGATTAATATCACCAGTTGATCACATAGGTTTCGCACAATACCTAGTACAGTACAGTGGTCCCGATCACAGAGGTTCCGCACACATACATAGTTTACAGTGGTGCCCCGATCACAGAGGTTCGCACATACATAGTTTTTACAGTGGTGTCCCGATCACAGAGGTTCCGCACACAGACCTAGTAAACTCTGATGTGTGCGAACCTCTGTGATCGGGACACCACTGTAAACTAGGTATGTGTGCGGAACCTCTGTGATCGGGACACCACTGTAAACTATGTATGTGTGCGAAACCTCTGTGATCGGGACACCACTGTAAACTAGGTATGTGTGCGGAACCTCTTTAAATCGGACACCACTGTAAACTAAGCGTCTCATGTGCCCGTATATGAGACCTGGCTACGACTTGTAAAATGTCGAGCACGTGGTGTGTATATGTGTATATGCGACCTGGGTACGACTCGTAGACATTGATAAAACATAACTGATAATGTCCCGTATACATACGGGACATTATATAGAAGCCAATGTGATATTTTGGAAAAGTGCTTGCAAACGTTGAGAACTCCTCTGAAACGGATTCATATCACCAGTTGACATGTATGTTGATGTACGGATGGTCTGTACAAAAGGAACAAAGAGGAAAAAAAGACAAATATGACGGTTGATTCTTTGCCGTTGGCGAGTCAAGCCTTGTGACAATTTGGAAAAGTCCCACCAAACAGTGAGAACTACTCTGAAACGGATTAATAACATCGCTTGACATGTATGTTGATGTACGAATGGTCTGTAAAAACATAAGAAACATAACAAATATGAAAACAAAAGATGTTTCATTCTTTGCCGTTGGCGAGTCAAGCCCTGAGGACCCAGAATATGGGTCCTGAGGACCCAAAATATGGGTCCTACATTTTTATGTGCCAAATCGCTGGGAAATCGTCTGAAACGGATTAATAACATCGCTTAAGATGTCGGAGTCGCTTTAAAAAAAATGTTTTCGATATGCTCAGTCGGGTCTCATTACTTGGAAAAAAATCTGATGTGACATTTTGGAAAAGTGCTTCCAAACGATGAGAAATACTGTGAAACGGATTAATATCACCAGTTGACACGTACGTTGATGTCGTTACGTGGCCGTGGGGCCACACTGTGATTGCACAGTATGATTGCTGTAAAACAAACATGGAAAATAACCAGAGTCGTTCCGTGGCCGAGAGGCCACAGTGTGTGGCCGAGGGGCCACAGTGTGATGGCTGGAATGGTTCTGTGGCCGAGGGGCCACACTGTTCTTGCTGGAAAGTCGTTCCGTGGCCGACCGACCACAGTAAGTTCCGAGACCGACCGACCGACCACAGGCCACAACTGTCCAGGAAGCGAAAACACAGTGCCTGTCCAGCACAGGGTGCCACATGGCACCGTGTGCTGGACAGGCACCATGTGCTGGACAGCACACGTTGCCTTCCCATAAAAATCCATGATAATGTCCCGTATCCCGTATCCAATTTAAAGAGGTTCTGCACACATACATAGTTTACAGTGGTGTCCACACATACCTAGTTTACAGTGGTGTCCCGATCACAGAGGTTCCGCACACATACCTAGTTTACAGTGGTGTCCCGATCACAGAGTTTCCGCACACATACCTACTTTACAGTGGTGTCCCAATCACAGAGGTTCCGCACACATACATAGTTTACAGTGGCGCACACTTTACAGTGGTGTCCCGATCACAGAGGTTCCGCACACATACCTAGTTTACTAGGTATGTGTGCGGAACCTCTGTGATCGGGACACCACTGTAAACTATGTATGTCTGCGGAACCTGGGACACTCTGTGATCGGCACACCACTGTAAACTATGTATGTGTGCGGAACCTCTGTGATCGGGACACCACTGTAAACTAGGTATGTGTGGACACCACTGTAAACTATGTATGTGTGCAGAACCTCTTTAAATTGGATACGGGATACGGGACATTATCATGGATTTTTATGGGAAGGCAACGTGTGCCTGTCCAGCATGGTGCCTGTCCAGCACACGGTGCCATGTGCTTCCTGGACAGTTGTGGCCTGTCGGTCGATCACGTAACTTTCGGTCGGTCACGGAATTTACTGTGGTCGGTCGGCCACGGAACGACTCCGTTTATTTTCCAGCAAGAACAGTGTGGCCCCTCGGCCACGGAACCATTCCAGCAGTCATACTGTGGCCTCTCGGCCACGGAACAACTCTGTTTATTTTCCATGTTTATTTTACAGCAATCATACTGTGCAATCACACTGTGGCCCCTCTGCCACGGAACGACCCTGAACAGCTATGGTTTGCCAGACCAATGGTCCAATGGCCCATCAACATACGTCTCAACTGGTGTTATTAATCCGTTTCAGAGGATTTCTCACAGTTTGCAAGCACTTTTCCAAAATGGCACATCAGAATTTTTTTCCAAGTCCAAGACCAGACTGAGAAATATATTTTTTTTTCCAGGCGACTCCGACATCTCAAGCGATGTTATTAATCCGTTTCAGAGGATTTCCCAGCGATTTGGTACATAAAAATGTAGGACCCATATTTTGGGTCCTCATGTCCAATATATTTGACCAACTGATTTTTTTTTCTCCAAGCGACTCCCACATCTCAAGCGATGTTATTAATCCGTTTCAGAGGATTTCCCAGCGATTTGGTACATAAAAATGTAGGACCCAGAATATGGGTCCTCATGTCCAAAATATTTGACCAAGTTATTTTTTTTTTTTTCCAAGCGACTCCGACATCTCAAGCGATGTTATTAATCCGTTTCAGAGGATTTCCCAGCGATCTGGCAGATAAAAAACGCAGGACCCAGAATCTGGGTCCCCAGGACCCAGAATCTGGGTCCTGGCCGTTAGGGTCAAGCTCACAGACTTTGTGCGTTCGAAACCTTAACGCTCGGGTAAATGGCTTATAATCAAATATGCCTCGTTTTCTTTGGCTGCCAGCGGGGGCATTCGTGTGCCGACAGGCCACATTTCTAGTTGATTATAAACCATTTAGCCGAGCGTTAAGGTTTCAAACGCATCAAGTCTGTGACCTTGACCCTGGGCATAGTGTGATAATCCATGCATCGGTGTAGAAGATATAGAGTGGAAGGGAATTTCAATAGGTTTGACCTTTGACCTTCAACTATGACCTTGACCTTGGACGTAGGTGCGTGGTTATTGATCGAGACACACCTTCTCATCCTGAGAAACATTTTTGCCAAGGCATTTGATAATCCATGCATCGGTGTAGAAGATATAGAGCGGAAGGGAATTTCAATAGGTTTGACCTTTGACCTTCAACTGTGACCTTGACCTTGGACGTAGTCGCGTGGTTATTGATCGCGACACACCTTCTCATCATGAGAAACATTTGTGCCACGCCATTTGATAATCCATGCATCGGTGTAGAAGATATAGAGCGGAAGGGAATTTCAATAGATTTGACCTTTGACCTTCAACTGTGACCTTGGACGTAGGTGCGTGGTTAGCAATTTGATAATCCATGCATCAGTGTAGAAGATATAGAGCGGAAGGGAATTTCAATAGGTTTGACCTTTGACCTTCAACTGTGACCTTGACCTTGGACGTAGGTGCGTGGTTATTGATCGCGACACACCTTCTCATCATGAGAAACATTTGTGCCAAGCCATTTGATAATCCATGCATCGGTGTAGAAGACATAGAGCGGAAGGGAATTTCAATAGGTTTGACCTTTGACCTTCAACAGTGACCTTGACCTTGGACGTAGGTGTGTGGTTATTGATCGTGACACACCTTCGCATCGTGAGAAACATTTGTGCCAAGCCATTTGGGAATTTCAATATTTTTTACCTTCAGCTGTGACCTTGACCTTGGATGTAGGTGCGTGGTTATTGATCGCGACACACCTTCTCATCCTGAGAAACATTTGTGCCAAGGCATTTGATAATCCATGCATCGGTGTAGAAGATATAGAGAGGAAGGGAATTTCAATAGGTTTGACCTTTAACCTTCAACTGTGACCTTGACCTTGGAAGTAGGTGCGTGGTTATTGATTGCGACACACCTTCTCATCATGAGAAACATTTGTGCCAAGCCATTTGATAATCCATGCATCGGTGTAGAAGATATAGAGCGGAAGGGAATTTCAATAGGTTTGACCTTTGACCTTCAACTGTGACCTTGGATGTAGGTGCGTGGTTAGCAATTTGATAATCCATGCATCGGTGTAGAAGATATAGAGCGGAATGGAATTTCAATAGGTTTGACCTTTGACCTTCAAGTGTGACCTTGACCTTGGACGTAGGTGCGTGGTTATTGATCGCGACACCCCTATCATGAGAAACATTTGTGCCAAGCCATTTGATAAAAAATCCATGCATCGGTGTAGAAGATATAGAGCGGAAGGGAATTTCAATAGGTTTGACCTTTGACCTTCAACAGTGACCTTGACCTTGGACGTAGGCCGTTTCCAAGTATGGTTGGTGTAGGCCCAGGAGTATTCCATATACAAGCTTGAGTAAAAACCGTAACCAAGGGGAGATAACTAAGTAATGCAAGGATAAAAGTAGGTCAAGGTCCAATATAGGTCAGGGATTATTGATGTACATCACTAGGAGATGAAGTTGTCCAAGTATGGTTAATGTAGGCCCAGAAGTATTCCATACACAAGCTTGACTATAAACATTAACCAAGTAATTCAAGGTTAAATGTAGGTGAAGGTAAAGTAAAGGCCAGGGGTTATTGATGTACATCCCTATGAGAAAAAGTTATCCAAGTATGGTGTCTGTATGCACAATAGTATTCCATCTACAAGCTTGACTAAAAACCTTAACCAAGGTTGAGTAAAAACCTTAACCAAGGGGAATTAAGTAAGTAATTTAAGGTTAAATGTAGGTCAAGGTCATATGTAGATCAGGGGTTGTTGATGTACATCACTAGGAGATGAAGTTGTCCAAGTATGGTTGGTGTAGGGCCATGAGTATTACATCTACAAGCTTGACTAAAAACCTTAACTAAAGAGAATTAAGTAAGTAATTCAAGAGGAAATGTAGGTCAAGGTCAAATATAGATCAGGGGTTATTGATGTACATCACTATGAGAAAAGGTTGTCCAATTATGGTGTCTGTATGCACAATAGTATTCCATGTACAAGCTTGAGTAAAAAGCTTAACCAAGGTCGAGTAAAAACCTTAACCAAGGGGAATTAAGTAAGTAATTCAAGGTTAAATGTAGGTCAAGGTCAAATATAGGTCAGGGGTTGTTGATGTATATCACTAGGAGATGAAGTTGTCCAAGTATGGTTGGTGTAGGGCCAGGAGTATTCCATCTACAAGCTTGACTAAAAACGTTAACCAAGGGGAATTAAGTAATTGAAGAGGAAATGTAGGTCAAGGTCAAATATAGATCAGGGGTTGTTGATGTACATCACTAGGAGATGAAGTTGTCCAAGTATGGTGGGTGTAGGGCCAGTAGTATTCCATATAGAAGGTTGACTAAAAACCTTAACCAAAAGGAATTAAGTAAGTAATTGAAGAGGAAATGTAGGTCAAAGTCAAATATAGATCAGGGGTTGTTGATGTACATCACTAGGAGATGAAGTTGTCCAAGTATGGTGGGTGTAGGGCCAGTATATTCCATATAGAAGGTTGACTAAAAAACCTTAACCAAAAGGAATTAAGTAAGTAATTGAAGAGGAAATGTAGGTCAAAGTCAAATATAGATCAGGGGTTATTGATGTACATACCTATGAGAAAAGGTTGTCGAAGTATGGTGTCTGGATGCACAATAGTATTCAATGTACAAGCTTGAAAAAAAACCTTAACCAAGGTTGACTAAAAACCTTAACCAAGGGGAATTAAGTAAGTAATTCAAGAGGAAATGTAGGTGAAGGTCAAATATAGATCAGGGGTTATTGATGTGCATCACTAGGAGATGAGGTTGTCCAAGTATGGTGGGTGTAGGGCCAGTAGTATTGCATATACAAACTTGACTAAAAACCTTAACCAAGGTTGACTAAAAACCTTAACCAAGGGGAATTAACCAAGTAATTCAAGAGGAAATGTAGGTCAAGGTCAAATATAGATCATAGTCCAGAGGCAGGACGACTAAAATCTATTGAACCTTGCAATGTCTGACAATCATTTTTTTCTATTTTCTTATAGGACTTGGTGCCTAGATAAAATTTTGGCTGGGTGGGAACTTCCCACCCGCTTGACTTTTTCAGAATCCAAGATGGCCGCCGCAAAATAGCAAAATCTAGCAAAATAGCAAAATTGTGTTTTAAATTGGTACAGAAGTTGAATGTGTCATATTGAGTATAAATCTTTGACCTGGAACACAAAATGGCCGCCATTTTTTCCAAAATGGCCGCCATTTTTTCCAAAATGGCCGCCGTGTAATATCAATTTTGCTAGAAATGACATATAATATGAAGAAATTTTTTTAGGGGTGTGATATTAGTGGGTACATATGGATTTTCTGGGTCAGGAATTAGGTTTCTCATATGAATTGTATGTTTCGAGTTAGTAATGTGTACAAAATCCAAGATGGCGGCCAATATAGTCACAAAAATGCTGTAAAATGATACAAATTCTGACCAAATTGACGTATGAAGGTGATCTTGGCGCGCCCACATAGGTTTTCTGGGGAGAAGAATATGTTTCTGGTGTGAACATAATATTTTGTTGCATAGAAATCCAAAATTGACCATCATAATGGTCAACAAATGTCTACTTTGCGAGTGTGAGCCGAAAAGTCAGCGGGGGACTAGAAGACCTACAGCCTACAACAACAACAAGAAGAACTGTCATCTGCTATTTGGGATATATTTAGGCATAATTACCCATGTTCTATCCACTTCTATGTGCTAATAACAAACCTGTGAATAGTTAAGTCATTAACTACAAAATTACTTCTTTGTTGTGTTGATCTGAAACCTATAAATGCTGAATATGATCGATGTGTTCACGTGCCAATACTCGAACGGTACCAGTAGTCGGAATGATGAGAAACGACCCACCTACCCATTCTGAAAAGAAAACTAAAAGAAGTTCTGTGTCCAAAACCCTTGCCCATTTTTTTTGTGAATGTGGAGATAGTCATTTTCGACCTGTGAATGACCCTATAATCGAGCGTGACCCTATAAACGAGCAGTACCAGTACCCGGATTGATGAATTATCCCCTCCTACCCCGAAAAAAACCCACTGAAAACAGTTCTGGGCCCCAAACCCCTGCCATTTTTTGTGAATGTGGAGATAGTCATTTTCGACCGTTTTCCAAAGTTGCTCGTGGCGGCAAATATGTATGCATATAGACGTCCATTTTCACTTTTCAGCCATACCAGCAGCATTAATAGAGCCCATCACCCGCCCTGATCACGCTATCCACAGGCCAGACATCGGCGGCACTACATCGCCAAGATGTGAGCCAGAACCAGTCTCCATTCCAAGAAATGGTACATGCAGCCTTTATTTCTTCTCACTTCACATGGCGACAGCCTAGTATCATACTGGTGTAACTGATATGCTGAGGCATAGTACATAGCAAACTTGTTCATGGTCAAGTGCCATATGATCGCAACTAATATTCCAAATAATAACGGTCACATTGCCGACTGATGAGTAAGCCGCCTACCCACCTCCACCCAATTCCCCACCCCCAACCCGGGAAACACTAAAAGCAGTTATGGGCCCCAAACCCCTGCCCATTTTCTGTGTGAATGCGGAGATAGTCAGTTTCGACATGATTATGTCCCTATACACGGGTGGAAAAATATAAATAGTGTTCTAACTATACTATTTTGATGCTGTTTTGAGCTAGCATTATATTTTGAGGGTGAATAATATAATTATGAAGTTATTTTGAACAGTTGCGGCCACCTTGGTGACATATTTTCAAAATGGCCGCTGAATTTACAAAAAAATAAATAAAAAATCAATCAAAATTTCCCATATTTTCTTTATATATGTGAAAAAATGGTAGTAAACAGACTTTGTAAATGATTTGAGCATTATAAGGTACATCTACTAGATTGTTATTTATTTCAGCATGAAGAACGATGTCTACTAACAGCGTGAAGTGACCCGATAAGCAAGCAAGTGACAATCCAGGAGCTGGCAATATGACGGAGTCAGAAAACCAAAACGAGTGCTTCTTCAAGACACTTTATAAATGTAGTTCTGGGAAGTTGATTTCGTGTTCACGCATCGAGACAATAGTGTCTGCTAGTGAAATTCGTCAAGATAACATCAAACAAAGACCAGAACTTTGTGACGGTGCATTGACAATAAGTTGTCACAAAAATTGTGTATCTAAGTACGTATCTCCGTCAGCTCTCGCAAGTTTGGGAAAGCGTGTGAAACGTGACGATGAACATGATGACTCTAAAGCAGAACCTAAACGATTGCGCTCAAGCAGTGTTGGTGCATTTGAATTTGATAAACACTGTTTGTTCTGTCACGACGTAACTCTGTGTACATTGAGTCATGAATATAACGCCAGAGTACCGTACAAGTATAGAACAGCTGCTTCACTTGTAAGCACTGACAAGATGGCTGGTGGTGTAACAAGTTACAAAGAACATTTACTGGACCTGTGTCGGAAAAAACGCGGAGATGATCTCAGTGGAATAGTCAGGGACCGTATTCTGTGTGCACATTCAGATCTACATGCTGCAGATGCCAGGTACCATCGAACATGCAGTGCCAATTTCCATCGCGATATTCATAGAACCAGTAATACTGACACTACATGTGCTACAGACGACCAAGCATTTTCTGAAACTATTAATGTTGTCGGTAGTGATCGCTCAAAAATTTGGAATTCTCTTGACGTTGAGGCAATTTATTCCGATAATGGTGGAAGTGTCATGTCTAGGCGTGTCTTAGTTGAGAAAATTGTCGAACATTTCGATGATGAAGTGCTATCGTTTCATTCACCTGGGGTGGCAACAGTGCTTGCTTTCCGCAAACACGCAGCTACTAATCTAAGAATTGTGGACGATAACCAGAATGAATACATGGACGAATGCGTACGAAAAGTGGGAAAGCAGATCCTGAAAGAGACAAAGTCTGTAAAACACAAGTTCAACTCATACAATAAACATATTGATAGAGAGGTGGCATCTGAGTGTGCAAGTGACACATTGTTAAAGTTGTTATCAGCTGTACATCCTAAATTCCATAATTCACTACAGTCTATCATAGTTGGTAACAGTGTATGCTCTATGGTTACTTGTCAGCCAACACCATTGCAGATAGCGTTTGGAGTACTTTTAGGGGACCATAAAATGCTGATCACAGAATTGTACAAGTACAATGTATGCTGTTCCTATGATGAGGTACGACGATTTCGAAGGTCAGCTGCTGTTCAGTCTTCAAGTGCGAAACAATTAGCGGGTCTGAGAGATATTAGCCAGGGTGGACTCGTGCAAATCATTATTGATAACTTTGATGCCGTTATCACTTCGCAGAACTGTCGCCTTGAATGCCACTACATGGCAATGCTGGCAGCCCAGTGGAAGAAATGTCTAGCCAGTGTAGATGGTGTAGAAACGACAATCCCACGTCTCTCAAAAAACAAAATGAAAATACCTATCCCATGTGAGACACCGGTTGTTGAGTATACGGGGCCAAAGAAACCTAGTATGCCATTGGCCGCTACATACCATTTCGACATGTCAGATGACTTTGTAAAAGCCACAAATGTATCACTGGCCAGGGCCCGAGATGTGGACTTCCATTTTTTCAAGGATGTGCTGTTCAAAGCCAACACACCAGAGTACAATGGCTACAATACACAATTCTGTCGTATGACAGGAATGAGTCCAGCTCCTAAGTCAGCAGTGGTCTACCTTCCCCTGATCAACATGAAGACAAGCGATCCAACTACCGTCCTCACAGCAATCACTAGAGGATTTGATGTGACCAGAAACTCAAACCAGGACATTATGGTGCTAACCTATGACCAGCAGATCTACAAGATCGTTGTAGACATTACTTTCCACCAACCTGAACTGCTGACAAACATAGTTGCGATTCTTGGTGGGATGCACTACCTTATGGATTTTGTGAGCTGCATCGGAACCTGATGGCAGATAGCGGCCGCCTGAAAGACATATTGTCAACATCGTTCGGCTCTGTGGAGAAGATGTTGCAAGGGAAGAAATATCCACAAAATGTCCGAGCGCTGCTCCTTCTCACGGAAGAACTTCTCCGACCAGTATTTGTCAAGAATCCGGAGCTGACATGTATGGATGAACTGGAAGTTGTCCTGAATGTACTCGCGTCTCAAAGCCGTACCGCAAAGATGTGGATCAACAACATTGTGAAGCCAACTCTTCTGATGATGAGATTCTGCCGAGCATCTTACGAAGGTGACTGGCCCCTTCACATCAAAACAGCTGAAGAAATGCTGCCCTACATGTTTGCGGCACACAAGTACAACTACGGAAGGTACGGCCTCTACTATGTGCGTTCCATGACATGGCTTGCACCGGAGATCCTGGACCCGTTCTGCAGAGGAGAACAATCGCTCCATCACATGGCTGTTCTTGAAAATGGACAGTGGAGTGACATGTTCATCGAAACAAACTGGATGAGGAAAGGACACGGACCCGGTGGCATCATTGGAACCACAGAGAAACCCCAAACGATGGCTACATGGGTGTACAGTATGGATGCCACCATGACCTTAACCGGTGATCTGAAGAAGCTGTCTGGTGATGACGTGAAAGAGAAGACGATCCACAAGGAAGAGTCGGAAGGTCGAATTGTTCAAGATGCACGTGATCGCCAATCACTTCGAACAGCTCTGGAGTCACGCATTGACCCAATGGACCCAGAAACCCATGTAGCAGGAGGACTAATCCACATCTGGAGTGGTCTGCTCGCTCAGCCAAATGTCAACGTAGACAGATCCATGGAAATTGGGACCGAACAGTTGAAACAGTTCGAGGCATCGTGGCCAGGCGGCTTTTACAGCTCACTCACAAAACAAGTAGTCACTTTCGCTGAAAAGAAGAAACGTCTCACATTGGGCGAGAATCCCGTCATCGACCAGGAGGCAATTTATGCTCGTGTTATCGGCCTTCTAGTTAGTCAGCGTGACCTCGATCTGCAAGAAGTCCTTGCCACAGAGCTAACCGCTTACCCTCCGTCGATGTTTCATGCTGATGGCCGCATGCGGGTCGCTACAGGAAAGTCGGCGCTAAAGAAGAACATGCAGGTCGAGGTTTCACAGCGATTGAATAACAACCCAACATCTATCATAATGGATGTGTCGGCTGTACTGTGGACAGATGACTGGCCATCACATGGAATAGTGGAGACATTCATTTCAGGTTTCAAAGTGTGGCTCTCAAGTCGTTTGGCTGTGGCTGAGGTATTCCTGTGCTTTGACAGATATCGCGACTACTCAATCAAGAGCAGCACCAGATTCGCACGAGCTGCCGCTACACGTGTCCACCAGCTGAATCTGAAAACATCCCTGCCTGCACGCGATGCGGTTCTCAAAAACTCCACCAACAAGACGCAGCTCAACAAACTCATATGTGAGCAGATCCTTCACGATGAGAAGTACCTGAAGAATGTGACACAAAACCACAAGTTGGTGGTTACAGGTGATGATGCAGTACCCATTCAGATATTTAAGGGCCGCAAAATGCCGCGTTTGGATCTTGCATCCACACACGAAGAGGCGGACATGATCATCACACAGCAAGCTATCAGCGTTGCAAAGGAAGATCCTGGTTCAAGAGTCAGTGTGGTATGTGACGACACTAACGTGTTTGCCCTGCTTCTCCACTTCTATTCCCTTGAGAAGCTTGAATCGTCCCTGACGATGCAGTCACCTGTCCATGGTCGTTCTTGCATTGACATGAAGGAAACAGCTGACACTAATTCAGATATAATTCCTCAAATATTGGCACTACATGCTCTCACTGGTTGTGATTCGGTGGCGGCGACGTTTGGAATTGGAAAGACAACAGCAATCGCCGTAGCAAAAAAAGGCTACGATCTGGATCAGCTCGGTCAACCAACGGCAGACATCGCAAACGTCATGAAGCAGGCGACAACTTTCATGGCAGCATGCTATGGCTTGAAGACACCGTGCTCTTCGATGACAGAGTGTCGCAAACACCAGTGGGCCCAGAAGGCTGGGAAGTCAACAATGGCACCGAAGCTGCAAAGCTTGCCCCCAACGACAGAAGCTTTTGAACAGAATGTACGTAGAGCTCATTACCAAACTGCTCAATGGTACAATGCCATGAATGGGGATCCACCGGCGGCTCTTGATGCAGTAGACTATGGATTGGAAGTTGACGAGACAAACAAATGTCTAAACCCATGGAATATGGCAGATGGGATACCCTACGCTCCGGAACACATTCTCAAGTTGGTCAGGTGTGGTTGCGTGTCAGAACGAGCTTGCAGAGGTGGGAACTGTGGCTGCATGGGGCGCCAGCTTGTTTGTACGATGTTCTGTGCTTGTGGTAGTGGCCGGGCCTGCTCTAATCCCTTCAACACAAAGGAAGCAGAAACAGATGATGACCATGCTTTGGATGATGCAGCCTACCAAGATATAGACACTGATACTGATGAGAATGGTTCAATAGAGGACTAATGTATAGTTACTTCATCCATCATGTCCATAACATGGGGTATTCAAAATCATTGGAGGCCTCCTTGCTACGACACCTTCAATATGCTGTGAATGTATTGTCATCAGATATCAACCGGTGTCGACTTGAATTTCTATACCACTTGATCGGTTTTCGCAAACCCACAGACAGAATTCACAAACGATTTTGACTGTTACATGTGTTTGTTTGGTGATGTGGCTATCTTGATTTTAAATCATTAAACTAACTACAAATGGTCCAGTAACATTATGTCCTCATTCTTTCACCTTACATGCATACTTATAGGTGCTGATAGTAGCTTTTAGTGTACTTACAACTTTTGAGATATATTTTAATATAGATTTCTTTTCTGCGGTTTTTGAAATGAAATTCGGCGGCCATCTTGGATTTACATCATCAAGATGGTTTCAAATTCATAAAACTACTTCAGAATTGTATTCCTCAATGTTGAAAGCATATAGAGAGACACAAAGATCATTATTCTACAGTACTTAGAACAGATGGTATGATGATAACTAGATTTATGTATTTTATGGCGGCTATCTTGGATTTTAAAAAAGCCAAGCGACCAACAAGCTCCCACCCAGGCAAAATTTTATTGAAACAATGGGAACTATCGAAAAATGCAAAGAAATGCTTGTTGCCAGACATTGCAAGGTTACCGGCCCGTGCCACCAGACTATCAGGGGTTATTGATGTACATCACTAGGAGATGAAGTTGTCCAAGTATGGTGGGTGTAGGGCCAGTAGTATTCCATATACAAGCTTGACTAAAAACCTTAACCAAGGCGTGACGCCGACGCCGACGCCGACGCCGACGCCGGGGTGACAACATAAGCTCTACTTATTCTTCGAATAGTCGAGCTAAAAATGGTGAAAAGGAGCAAGCAGCTGACACTAGTGTGTGTGCTATGTACACAACATTATATTCGCCATTTACATTTGCAAGGGTGATGTCCATTTCCGATTTAGAAAATTGGTGCATTTGACATAGTCTGTAACTACCTTTAAACTAGAAAAGGAATTTTGATATTACTTCTAGGAATGTTCAAGCATTGTGTATATCCTTCCTTCAACAGTTTACCGACTTTTGCATCATAATTATTCTGACGATCGTGTCCACTTGATGGTATAACTATTAGTATTATGTTCATGCAAATCACGCCAGTCTGTAATAATCATTGACCATTACATAAATGCATATTCTTTACTACTAACATAAGTACTACTTATGCTATAGGATACATCTTTGTTTATTACATTAATAGTCCCGGGAGGACACGGTTACTTAAGAGATTGCCTTGCTTGTTTGTTATGCCCTGTTTTTCGATGAAACTTTGAGGATATTGATATAGTATCAACCCGTCCGTCACATTTGTATGAACAACCTTGTGGTCGCAACTCCAACCGCTTCAAAACGTTTCACCCCCCTGTGATGTGGCGGTGGAATCAGCTGCGTCCGATTCCGGGATAGAATTACCCACAGTATGTCCTGCTTCTCTGAGTTAAATCCCTGAAAGAGGTAAGATAATCCCTATTACTTTTGGGGGTTAGTTTTTCTGGTGTTGAGTACCTGGCACCAGATCAGGATGTTCTAGCATAAAGATTGAATGTATGTGTATCTCGATGGAAATACATTGAATATTTATACATGTTAGAATTTTCCCCATGTTGGTGTTCCCCCAACACAGGTGATGAGCAGGATTCGAACCTGCCAACCCGTCTGTATATGACCTTTGTTGTTGAACGGACGTTAAACAATATTCAATCAATCAATCAAAACATTTCAAATTAAACTTGATATACAGCAAGTGCATGGCCTGAACATATATACACCTACGTCCCAGTGAATGTCTAATAACATTTCTGTCACTGGAGAAATGTGACTTTATAGGCCTATATTATTTCTGACCAGTATATCTCCTGATCAAACAATACACCAAAAAAGGGGGTACAAATTGACTTGGGTACGAAATGGACTAGATACGAATGGACCCGGAACCATGTTAAGGTCATTGGTCGGTTCTGGTTTTCCCATGTAAAGTCTATGGAAAGCATTCAAAAAACCCTTCGAATAAAATAATAGCTAATTTCACAAATAAATCACATGGAAGCGATCAATAAGCGTTTATGCAGGTCAAGCTAGCTGTAAAAATCAGATACCAGTGTAATTTGTGAATAACATGCCAATATGTTTGTTACACACGTATATGCACCTGTGTAGACAGCTGTATAATGGAAATTTGTATATTTAAAAAAGCAAACTGTGCTTATTATGATCTTAACTGCAGTGGTGTGAGGATTCTTATTCGTGGCACGACATGGATTAGGACTTGAGTAACACATGTACATGATGTATTTGTGCAATTAGTCATTGTTTTATTCTGGGCGTTTTTCATAGACTTTACATGGGGTCATAAGAACCGACCAACAACCTTAAATAGGCTGTAGGCTAGAGCCTATGTATGAAACATAGAAATACGTGAAAACAGTAAAGCAAAATATTTTATTTTCTAGTAGCTCACATAATACAGTTTATATACAATGCAAAGGCGGTCGGCGAATGATTTGTCAATAAAAATACCGGTAGTTAAAATGACATAAAACAATCAGAATTAACTAAAAAGTAAAGTTGCAACAACAATGCCTAGAAAAGTTCACGTGTGTTGCACTTCGCTTCACAACTCACGCAAATGACATCCGATGTTTATCAGATATGTCTTATTTTACTCAGAAATAAACCTACCACACGCACATAATGTTCAATGATTATTTATAATAAACTTCATGCTGTGAAACCGACTCTGGGCGAATGGACTCCTGGCTACAGACCATGTACGCCGGGATGAAGTTGTCCTTAGTCGATTGCGCATTGGACATACACGACTAACGCATTCGTATATGCTCAAAGGCGAGCCGCGTCCATGGTGTATTCCATGCCACAGCGCATTTACCGTGCAACACATCCTACTGGACTGTATCGACTTTGCCGATATTCGAGGTAAACACTTCAATGTTACTTCACTTGCGGAGCTATTCCATGTGGAGAACATTGAAGGTTTGCTTCGCTTTCTCCATGAAACGAACTTGTATCGGAACATTTAATTTTATCATTGTATACATGTTACTCATTACTAAAATTTTATAATTCTATACACGTTTTTCATTTATATTGTTCATCATATTTATATTTTTACCCTAATCACATATAGCATACTATTTTACTATTATTCATCATCATGCCTCATTACCACCGGCTCTAAATGACATACATACATTTTGGCCGAAGGTGGTCATGTCATATACCAAATCGAATCTATTGACGAGTCAATCGCTGTCATGCATTTGTTAGTGAAATCGGATGATAACGTCATCCAAGATGGCCGCCGAAAGGTCAAAACGTTGTTCCGTCCGTGTACATTAAGTCATTTTCAAAAGTCTTCTCCTCAGTAACCATTGGGCCTATAGTCACCAAACTTCATGGTCATGGTCCTTAGTTAGGGGGATTACAAAATTGCTAAAATGACTTAGTTACGTAATCAAAGATGGCCGCCATCTAAAAATAGCACAAATTCTTAAAAAATCTTCTTGTCACGAACCACTGGTCGGATTTCGACGAAACTTGGTAGGAATGATCGTCCAATGATGCTCTCCCAGAATTGCTAAAACGGTTACCAGGGGTCAAAAATGGGCGTTGTCCGGGGGGTCAAAAGTAGGTCAAATTTCACTTTTGACCGAATGTGGTCATGTCATATACCAAATCGAATATAATGACGAGTCGATCGCTGTCGTGTATTTATTTTTTATCGAAATCGGATGATAACGTCATCCAAGATGGCCGCCGAAAGGTCTGTATGCAGTTTTCCACCAGGTGAGCGATACAGGGCCATCATGGCCCTCTTGTTGGATGTGTAAGTCCTGATAATGGAGGGAGAGATTGATTTATTGATTATTGGTGTTTAACGGCCTATCAACAGCCAGGTTCATGTAAGGCCGGGCCAACGGGATGGACTATCCCGCATTCAACCTGTAACAAATAAGGGAAATTCCCAAAATCAGAGCTCAATATTTACTTAAACTATATATTCAGCCCTGAAATTAGAATATCCTGACCTGGTGCCAGGTCCATGCCACACCAGAGTCACTTAGCTCTTGCCCCGAAGTAACATGATTAGCTATAAGCTTATTACTTCTTGATGGAGCATAACAGGATTTAGCTCTCAGTCAAGTACCAGGGGGCCAAAACGGTACAAGAGGGCCAAACCATGTAGGTTGGCCTTCCGGTAAGGATGAATGCCGATCGTTAAATTACCATTCGCTGCTCCCTTCTACCACCCAAATGGAGGGAGAGATGGTACATCAATAAAGTGATGACTTGCACATACCTTAGGTCCTCACAAGGTTGTGGGTATCATTGTTCATCAACAAAGGGACTTACACCAGTATGTGTAACTCCTCTCAATGGAGTAAGATACATAAATAAAGTGAGGATTTGCACACATTGGTGTAAGTTCCCAAATTGATTGATTGATTATTGGTGTTTAACGGCCTATCAGCAGCCAGGGTCATGTAAGGCCGGGCCAACGGGATGGATTATCCCGCATTCAACCTGTAAAAACATGAGGGAAATTCCCAAAATCAGAGCTCAATATTTACATAAACTATATATTCAGCCCTGAAATTAGAATATCCTGGTACCAGGTCCATGCCACACCACATTCACTTAGCTCTGCCCCAAAGTAACATGATTAGCTATAAGCTTATTACTTCTAAGTGGAGCATAACAGTCCCAAATTGATGAATAATGACACACACAACCTTGCGAGGACCTAATGTATGCAAATGCGGAAATTCCTTATATGGTAATATAGTCCTCGCTCCAGTCCTCACTTGTTATGTAAAGTATGAAACATACTATATCACGTTCTATGAACTTCAGAATATTTGATATTCCACCCGGTTACATTATTCCAACACCGAGACGACCAGTCTTAGCTCTATCAGCAGTTACTACTACTATCACTGTATGAGACGTCTAGGAATCGAAACCAGAGCTCATAATATGAACACGCTCGTCATATGACGAGAGACAGAGATAGACAGATAGCAGTTCACCTTTAACTTGGACTCTTTTATTTGTAAATGTTGCATACTGAATATGATATTACATGCTATGTTCTTACTTCAGTGATTCATGTAGTAATTCCATCTTACACAAGTGCAGCGAATGAAAGATGCCAATTTCTATCACGAGAGTAACATAAGCTTGTCTCAGAACATAGTAAGACAATATTTCTTACGTCCTTCAAAATCGAGAAAATGCCTCAAATACTAGTAGTAAGTAAAGAGGGCTGGGATTGAACGCCAAAGATACATAAACTCAAATAATTAATGCTAGCTTCAAATAATTATTGCTCTCTCTCTCAATTTCAATTAGTGATCTCTCTAATTCAATTTGTGTTCTCTCTAATTCAATTAGTGCTCTCTCAAATTCAATTTGTGCTCTCTCAAATTCAATTATTGCTATCTCGAATTCCATTAGTGCTCTTTCAAATTTAATTCCTGCTCTCTCCATTGATGAAATTGAATTTGAGAGAGCACACATTGATTTGATGAGAGCACAAATTAAATTAATGAGAGCACAACAAGAATTAGAGAGAACACTAACTGAAATTGAGAGAGCACTAATGGAATTAGAGTGAGCACTAACTATTTGAAGCTAGCATTAATTATTTGAGTTTATGCGAATTCCCGCCAAATTGAAATATGACGAAACATCAATTTTCGTGCCATATTCAGACTTTTCGAATTTTAATGGTTTTCAGCAAGTGCAAGATAGCTTCGTGGAGTGTGCGATAGATCATCTTATATTCCTGTCTCACACTGTATCTCAGTGCACACACGAACGAACACGACAGGTTGGAACCAACCTGTCGTGTTCGTTCGTGTGTGCACTTACACGCTGACCGCAAGAAATTTTACTCTGGTTTCAGAAATATATGTATCAACAAAATGAACAAGAAAGCAACCACCAACGATGACTTTATACATGTTGTGAACTCAAACCAAAAGTTAGTCCTATGAAACATTCAGGAGAAAACAAAACTAGATTTTGTCAGTAAGCGCTGCTTATATACTACATGTAGTAACAAAATGGCATAGATAAGTGACTTCATTATAACAAAACAAACATTAGTAAGTTAGCGGCCAAATGAGTAAAAAAATGTGTCGTTGCCCCCCCCCCCCTTGCCCCCCCCCCCTCCCCCCCCCCCTGTTTAATGGCATTTTGTGGTATACATCTTCAGAACGGAGGTTGATTTTGTAGGTGAGTGGTCAGTTTTTCAAAATCCAAGATTGACACCAAATACACACATTTATTTGTTATCTGCTTACATGGGTTATAATTATGCATTTTAGTATTTTAAAACATGATTTCCAGGCTAAAAATCAGTTGGCCATCTTTAACGAGACCATAGGATGAATACCCTCGTATTATAAACATGAGGAATTCAAGATGGCCGCCAAAATCCAACATTCTTTTCTCATTTCATACACGTTTTTCATTTATATTGTTTATCATATTAATATGTTTTTACCTTATCATCTGATTGATTACCACATGTAACATACTATTTTACTATTATTTTTATTCTTCATCTACATTGCTTGGCCCTAAATGATACTCTTTTGTGTTGATGGGCCGTTAAGCACCATTCCATTCCATTCCATTCTGATATTGGCTTACATATGATATAATTTTCTGATTTATTACTTTCAAATACGATTTCCTGACTAGGAATCAGTTGGGCATTTTAATAAGGCTATTGGATAAATATCATATTACTATAAACATGAAAAACTCCAAGATGTCAGCCAAATAATGTTATAAAATTTGGTTAAAGTGATATAGCTGTCATTTAGTGTTCTGAATTGCTATACAGTGAATACATAGAAGTAATTTCTTTACAACTTAGAAAGATACAAACTCGTACATTTTGAGAACAGATGTTGACTATGTAGGTGAGTGGTCAGTGTTTCAAAATCCAAGATGGTCATCAAATACCAATATTTTGCTAGTATTTGCTTACATATGATATGATTACACTGTGTATATATAATTTATTATTATACTAGAATGGGTGTTCGTTAAACACGGATGCCTCACCTACCGCTTTGATAGTAAAGGAGGCAAAAACGGGACTGTTACAAATCACTGTTGCGAAAGACTGTTACAAAAGCGGGACGGACACATTTGATACACTATTGCGTATAATAGGCAAAGACAAATAGAAACTGTGAAGAAACTTGCAAACACAAATAAATTGAACTGATTTTCCTCTCTGGGAAACTATGCACAAACTTGTTTTGTTCCATTATATAACTCACAACTTGACATGTATACCAACTTAGCAGATGGGTCTCACATAAGGCTGGCTCAGTTACCCAATTACTATCATCGCAAGCTGTTGTTCAATATAATCCGTGGAATTGTATAAACAGAACTGAGTACAAAAAAAACACAAGAACAAAACAAACCATCACTATATCCCCTACTGTGTGGAGGGGGTATGCGATATGCAAATACCACCTGAACGTTTTAATTGGCAGCATATCCTGTTAATAAGTGTTACTGAAGTAATCACACAATGTCCATTATCCAGATATTGTGACTGAGGATATCGTCAAATTCATAGCGAAAGTCCATGAAACTTTCGTACATCCTCGGAAGGTGAAGAACACATCCACATGTGTGTGCCGTCGGTCTCCTTTCAACTCCAGCGAGAGATGTAAACTCATCATAGATCTTCTCCACAGTCAGCATAATACACTTCATGCTGTGAAACCGACTCTGGGCGAATGGACTCCTGGCTACAGACATATACGCCGGGATGAAGTTGTCCTCAGTCGATTGCGCATTGTACATACACGACTAACGCATTCGTATATGCTCAAAGGTGTATTCCATGCCACAGCGCATTTACCGTGCAACACATCCTACTGGACTGTATCGATTTTGCCGATATTCGAGGCAAACACTTCAATGTTACTTCACTTTCGGAGCTATACCAGGTGGAGAACATTGAAGGTTTGCTTCGCTTTCTCCATGAAACCAACTTGTATCGGAAAACTTAATTTTATCATTGTATACATGTCTCTCATTTCAATAATTTTGTAATTCTATACACGTTTTTCATTTATATTGTTCATCATATTAATATTTTTACCCTAATCACATATAGCATACTATTTTACTATTATTTTTATTCTTCATCTACATTGCTTGACCCTAAATGATACTCTTTTTGTGTTGATGGGCCGTTAAGCACCATTCCATTCCACAGTCAGCAAATCGGAGCCAGTGCAGAATCTCATGAATAGTCCAAGTTTGTTGCTGTCCATATCTTTCACATACTTCTTGAGATGTGTTGCAACTTCTGATTCCATTCCATTCATGGCTTCTGGAAACTGAAGTAAACCAATCACTTTCTTAGCTGTTGGTTTTATACTCCCATATATTTTTTCAATCTCCATCTTCCCCAATTTTGCTTTCCGCAGTTCTTCTCTCATGCAGTTATTCTCTCATGCAGTTACTCACGAAAGTGGGCTTTTGTATCAGTACAGTATGGGCAATCTCAATCAGTATTACCCTGATGTTGTCAGCATTTGGAGAGCTTCTGCATTCGTATGAATCCAAACTATCTAACAAGTCACCCGGGTCAACTAAAGAGTAGTCGTTGTATGCTTGTTGGAGTACCTCTTTATCCGATGACGCCACATAACTCCAGAAATCCTGCACTCATCCTCCTCGCAGATGATACTGGACTGTATCGATTTTGTCGATATTCGAGGCAAACACTTCAGTGTTACTTCACTTGCGGAGCTATTCCAGGTGGAGAACATTGAAGGTTTGCTTCGCTTTCTCCATGAAACTAACTTGTATCGGAAGATTTAATTTTATCATTGCATACATGTCTCATATTTCTATAATTTTATATTTCTATACACGTTTTATATTTCTATATATATATTGTTCATCATATTAATAGTTTTACCCTAATCACATATTGCATACTATTTTACTATTATTTTTATTCTTCATCTACATTGCTTGGCCCTAAATGATACTCTTTTGTGTTGATGGGCCGTTAAGCACCATTCCATTCCATTCCTCGCAGTTGATGGGAGAGAATAAATGATTTGGCAAGTTTTACAGGCCAGTACCGTGTCCTTCTGTATCCATACAAAAGTATTCGACCAATAGCCTGCCATTCTGTATGCCCAAGGTCATGACGAAGGGCAGGAACCTTTGCCTCTCTGCCTATGGTACACATGTCATAAAATGTGCTCCAAAATTCACTCAGCATGTCACGAATAACTCCGCCTGTGTCTTCAGCCATCTCTTTCTCCCCATTTGGAAGAACTCTATTGACCGTTATGTGTTTAATCATTATATCTCGATCTTTAAAATGCGCAATCAATTCAAAAAATGCAGTGGAACCCCTGTGTACTGTCAGGACAATAAAGTCCGTCTTCTAAATTGTTGGATCAGCAATTTCATCATCAGTTGGTGATTGGGGTACAAATACAGGAGAACGTGCCTGTATGTGATGTATGGGAGTTTCATCCTCATTCACTTCTGTGGGTATCTATTTGCTGCTCGTGAGATGATCCTGGATTAATCATCTTGATAACAGTTTCCTGGTCTGGCTGAAATGGCACAGCGAATGAAACATCTTCATCTCGATAGTGTTCTTCTGAAGCTGTTGTTTCAACAGCTTCTGAAGCTGTTGTTTCGGCCCCAACAGTAGCATTTCTAAACGCCCCTTCCCACTGAGGAGGTGACATAAAATATTCGTCCAAATCGGGAAGTGTGCTTGAGGACATTGAATCATCCGCTTGGGAATCTGAGATACAAGTAGATGTGGCAGTAGGTTGACTGCACATTATTGGATCCTCTAACAAGTTTATATCTGGCAATCTTGATTCTCGTTGCTTTTTATTTGTAGGTTCTGCTAGTGGTGAAGTTGGTTTAGTTGTTAGGTAGAATCGTAGAATGTTCATGCCTGTTTTCTCATACATATCTCCAATTGTCTCGTCACCTGTAAGGAGCTCTTCAGAAAAATCACTCGGGGGAAACCTCAAAGTCATGTAAGGAACCAATTTTCGATTTCCCACCTGCGAAGAACCTGTGTTTGGCCTGATCTAAAATGTCTCCTTTCTTTGCAGACTTCGAAATATCTATTTTTCTTGTACCGCCCCCATTGGCCTTTTTCACTTGCTTGAATAGCTGATGCGACCGATCAAAATGAAGCCATCCCAGTTCAATTTTCCGTGTCGCCTTGGCTGCATTGGCATTACCACACAGATAGTTTTTCTTCTTAGGCATACTGCGCTCTCTATTTCCTGATGTTGTATTGAGTTTGTCTCTTAACGTGTTCAGTAATGAGCGCTTCCTTTCTTTTGCAGAACCGGTATGTGTGTCATTTGTTAAACATAACTGCTTAACTGCTATTCTGTCTCCTTGCTTGGGAATAAACCGTGCAAGCGTCTGGTCGTCTGCCAGTTTAAAAACTTCTCGGTCGATCTGTAAAGCAAGAAGTAAGAGAATTGTTAAGCATTATATAAATATTGCATCCCAATGAGGGCGACAGTGGATATTGTCAACTCGAGGACAACAAGAGGCGCGTCGTTAAGCGAAGCAAATCCCCTCGCCGCAGCCTTGATAATAATAATAAAAAGTTAAACAAAAAAGAAGAAAAAAAATGAATAAATAAAATGAATAAATAAATAAAAATAAAAAAAAATTGAAAAAAAATGAATTAACAAATTATACCAAAAAATATCAAAATTGGTTAAGTAGTTAATATTTAAAACTTGAATGCATTTGCCGTGACCTTGACCTTGGCGTAAGAACATAAGAAAAAAAAATTAAAAATAAAATTAAGAAAAAAAAATTAAAAAAGAAAAAAATAATCAACAAATTATATATATTTTTTATCAAACTCGGTTGAGTAGTTAATATAAAAACTTGAACGCATTTGCCGTGACCTTGACCTTGGGCGTGAGAACCCGGGTACATATGTGACACTCAATCAGGTTCAGGTAAACACTGTAGCCAAATATTATTGAAATCCGTGCAGTAGTTCCAAAGATATGACGTAAACATACATTTGTATTTGCTAAACGCAGATGCTAAGCGCAGATTCTAAGTACAATTTCGTGACCTTGACCTTGGGCGCAAGAACCCGTGTACATGTGTGACGCTCAATCATGTTCAGGTAAACACTGTAGCCAAATATTATTGAAATCCATGCAGTAGTTCCAAAGATATGAAGTAAACATATTTGCTAAACGCAGAAAGCGCACGCACGCACGCACGCTATCGCGAGGGGATAATAATGTTGATCTAGGCGAAGCCGAGGTCGACATTATTCTCCGAGGGTTGAAAATATCCACTGTCGCCCTCACTGGGATGCAACATATGGTGGATGCCGAGCTCAAAACTGGTGCAGTTTTTTTGTAAATCGCTATTAAAGATGGCCGCCAAATTTCACGATTTTGCTCTAATAATTTCTTCCATGATAGTTTTAATAGATTTCAACATCAGGAAGGGATGTAAAGGATCAAATACATACATGCATCAATTCCGGTGCATAACTACGGTGATATAATGCTCACATGAATCCAAGAAGGCCGCCAAATATAATAATATATCAAGTTTACTTTCTATTTCCTCTCACATGACCCGCATGTCACCCCTGACCTTGACGCGGTCTGCGGGCTTAATCTTGGAATTGCCATCGCAATTCCTAGGGATTGCGGTTGCAATTCCCAGAGAACTAACTAGGGGTGGGTTTCCTAAGGACTAACTGGGTTATATGCATGCACTAGCTATTGGTGCATGCACGTATTACCTAAACACCCCTTGGTGACTCGTAGGTACTCTATGCATTCCCGCACAAAGGTAAGTACACTTACCTTGCTGGCCGTTTGCCGTGGCCTGCGACCCGGACGTTTTGGAGGAAGGGATCCTGGTGGGTGAGTGTCTTGCGTGGCTGGCAGAATTCCTGGCCAAGATGTCACGCGTTACTACAATACACCACTTCGGCCCTGACTTCAAGGCAAACGGGAGGTCCTTGGGTGAGCACGCCCAATGGGATTAATCGGCTTATGTGGCACCCGGTGCTGGAGTCGTGACTGGAGCATATATTTTTTTATTTTTGCTTTGTTTTGTGATTATTTCATATACACGTGAGTACATTGTCTTGTTCCCTTTTACATTGTGTGACCAGTCCGCGGCTCTAGTAGGTGTCACGGTTTAGTGCTACACGAGTGAGCTATTTGTCTTGCTCGAGTATATCACTGTGTATCCTTGGTGTGCGGTGCGGAGACCCGCACCATTAGCACATCCCCTTGTAGGGCTCCATGGAGGGTGCGGGAACATAGTGATGAATATACCGGCCTACTGATATGAATCGCCAAAAAAAAACAAAAAATTAACCTCTTCACAAGTATCCATAAACCCAATTGATTGGAAGGCTTCGGACTTCACAAAGTCGTATAGCCAACCTTGTTCAGCTGGCCCATCTAAGAAACGGACACGACCTGCTGAATTCAATGTTCTGTCTACTCTATCTGATTTCCCTCAACGACCACTACAACAACATCAAACAGAACTGTAATGTTATTCTGTATCTTGTATGTGGTGTTGGACGAAAGAATGACTTCTGTATTCTAACTAATCACTTTAATATACATATAACATCATGACTGTTTACTAGTGTGGTTTAAGTAAAAGTGAGGGGCCACTGCAGCCGTGTGCTGGTATTAAATACATCAGGGGAACTAACCCTTACATATCATAACATCTCCCTTTTTTATTTTTGCATAACGATGAGACAACGCTAAACGAGAGCGTGCCTTTAAAACATAACTCGCTACATATACGGTACATGAGTAATGTGATTTACCACTATAGATATATCAGTGCAAACTCACACGTGTGTGTTTGACAGATTAATCTATGCCTGTTTGTTTTTAACTACAATTTATTGACTCTGGGCCATTTTCAATTACATGAAAAAACATAAATTTCCGGGCTGTAACGGAAATAATTATACAAACATGTCACATGATTCAAGTGAATAACACATTGTTATTGGAAGATTCCAATACTGTCTACTTGCATACCATGTACATTATTAGTCATACTGTTTGTCAAGTTTTTGTAGTCTTGAACACTGTACACACATATTATACAATTCTACCACTGCGTAGCTGCATACCAGCTGGTATTCCTTGATCAACATGTCTGTTTGTGAATACAATAGGAGTGGTTTCGCACTGTGGATATTGCTGTGGTTGGTTTAATCCACAATCAGCTGTTTGCGAGGGAGTGTGTGTTTCATTTGTGCTCATTAGAAAGCGTCTGTTACGCCGGTAAATATAGCGCCATCTGCAGTTTGCACAATATAAGACCTGGCATTGTGTTTGCGAACAACTATCGCCGGTTTCCAAAGTTTGCCATCCTTCTGTACCCTGACATGATCGCCTGTTTTGAGTTGTTTCAACCCAATGGCGGTTTTGTCATGATGAAACTTGCTCTGTTGCTGATTGGAACTGATTTTGTCACGAACAGAGCTAACATCCGGTGTTTTGGGTAATAGCTGTTGACAGGTGGTTGGTAATAGAGAACGTATCCTTCTACCATATAACAACTGTGCTGGACTGTGTTCCATGCCCGTTATTGGGGTATTACGGTATTCCAGTATACCCATATATGGGTCAGTTCCTGCAGCCTTCGCCTTTGTGAAAATATTTTTCACGATGCCGACCGTTCGTTCAGCCAACCCGTTAGACCTGGGATATCTGGGGCTGGAGGTGAGATGTCGGAAATCCCATTGTTTCGCGAAATTTGTGAATTCCTGCGATACAAACTGAGGACCGCCGTCAGTGACGAGGTTGCTTGCTATGCCATGTCTGCAGAACAAGCTTTTCAATTTTGTAATGACAGCTTGGGATTTCAGACTATGTAACTGCTGTGTTTCGAAAAATCTACTGTAATAGTCGACAGTTACAAGAAAATCCTTGTCATTCCATGTGAAAATGTCTGCTGCTACAGTCTGCCATGGGTGGTCTGGGATATCATGAGAAATCAGGGGCTCTTTGGCGTTTGAGTTTCGATGCTCTAGGCAGATCGAACAGCTTTCAACCATGTTGGTGATGTCGGCTGATATGTTTGGCCAGAACATGATATCTCGTGCTCGCCGTAGACATTTCTGAATACCCAGGTGACCGATATGTATGGCTTCTAGCATTTTGGGTCTCAAACCCGCTGGGATGATGAGCTTTGAGCCTTTCAGAATGATAGAATCTGCAATGGTCAGCTCATCTCTGTAATTCCAATATTCCGAAATTTCACGTGGACATTTCTTTTTGGAATTAGGCCATCCCTTAAGGATCGTTTGTCTGAGCAGTATAAACTTGGGGTCTTGCTCTGACATGCTGGCAATTTCTGTCAGTTTGCGATCACTGATAGGTAGATTTGCTAATACAGCATGTACCTGGGCATCCATGCCGTCAATCAGGCTGGAATATGTGTCTGGGACTGATTTGCGAGATAGCGTGTCAGCAACAGGTATCTGTTTGCCAGGAACATGGTTCACTGACATATCATACTGTTTCAGTTGTAACAAGATACGCTGTAATCTGGGCGGACAGCTGTGTTAAGGTTTTCTCATTATGGGGATTAATGGCAGATGATCAGTTTCAACTAGTACTCTGCGCCCATAAACATACTGATGAAAACGTTTCATGCCGAATAATATGCCGAACAATTCTAGTTCTATCATGGCATATCGGGTTTCAGCGGGAGTCAGCGATTTGGAAGCATAAGCCACTGGCTTACCTTCCTGTAACAGAACACACACAAGACCAGACCGAGATGCGTCGGTCTGTAGTGTCACAGGCTTTGAAGCGTCATAATAGGAAAGTACAGGTGTCTGTGTAATCAGATGTTTGACCTGTTGGAATGCCTCATCCTGTGGTTTGTCCCATGAGAAAAGCACATTCTTGGCAAGTAACTTGCGCAAGGGGCCTGTTGTCTCAGCTAAATTTGGGGCAAACTTTGACAGGTAATTTACCATGCCAAGGACAGTTTCCAATTCCGCACGATTGTGTGGCGGGTCCATATCTATAATTGCAGACACCTTTGCTGGGTCTGGTTTCAGACCTTGCGCAGTCAGTATATGTCCAAAATATGGTACTTCTGTGACACCGACATCCAACTTATCCTCATTAAGTTTGATGCCTTGGGCGGACATGCGACGTAAAACTTTGTGCAGATTTTGGTCATGTTCATGGCGTGTCTGTGCGTGCACGATCACATCATCAACAATTGAAACTACACCAGCCAGACCTTCAAGGCACTGATCAATTTTACGCTGAAACATGTCTTGGGAGCTCTTGAGTCCATATGGTAGTCGTAAATAACGATACCGTCCGTACGGGGAATTGAACGTAGTGAGGATTGAACTGTCGTCAGACAGTTTACATGTCCAATAAGCTGACCGTGTATCCAGCTTAGTATAAAACTTGGAGCCAGCGAGGTCGGGCAGTATATCCTCTAAAGTTCTCATAGGATAATGTGGTCTCAAGATAGCTTTGTTCAGGTCGTGGGGGTCAAGACAGACTCTAAGCTTGCCTGTCTCGGGCTTTTCAACGACGACCATGGAATTTACCCAATCAGTGGGTTCACTGACCTTTGTGATAATGGCATTCTCTTCCATTCTATCAATGCTCCTGTTTGAGCCGGTCACGCAGTGCGACGGGCACACGCCGTGGAGGGTGTATAACAGGCTTTGCGTTGGGGTCTATTTGTATGGTACATTCACCAGGAAACGTGCCTATGCCTTTGAAAACGTCTGCATAGTCAGACAAGACGGTTTCCTTGTTTAAAGGTTTGGCAGTTGTACATGTAGTCTCAACAGAGTATGTCAATTTGACCAGTTCAAGGTCGAGACATGTGTTAAGGCCTAATATAGGTGGTGAATCGGTGCAAACAACATGGAAACCAATGGACAGATCAACTTGTGTACGCCTGCATGGCAAATCGCAATAACCAACACTTTCTAATGAGCCACCATTGTACGCAGACAGCTTGCTTGTGGATTTCTGAATAACAGTGTGTAGATCCAATTTGTCATAAATGTGCTCAGGTAAGATATTTACCTGTGAACCTGTGTCAAGCTTAAAATTAACATTTTGTAAATCTGGGCCTACCTCAATATCCACAAATGCTTGGCCGTTTCTAACTTGGTGTGTGCTCTACACTATCCACAAAGAAATCGGATTCTGGCATGCAATTAACATCATTCACAGAAGACCTAGCACTGTCATTTTTCTTCTTACGACACACAGAGGCGAAGTGATGCCACTTTTTACAGTAGTCGCACTGTTTGTTTGGCCTTTGGCCCTGCAGACGTCGGTTTTGCCGTGTTTGTACCCACAGCTTCCGCACGATTTCTCCGGACCGCGGTGAGCTTGAGGATGGCCCGTGTTCGTTGGTTTCCCTGCCCGGTCTGGATATCGTCTGGCTCCTGTCGGTTGGCTGGTCTGCCTTTTATTGCGCACAGCATGCACGTTTGAAGTGCTATCTATTTGCTTCAATTGTTCTTGGGAGTATTGATGGCTCTGTGCTATGTCGACGGCCTTCTCGAGTGTGAGGTTCGCGCCTTCGTTAATGAGACGTTCGCGTACCCTTGGTGAGTTTGTGCCGAACACAATTCTATCTCGGATCATGTCGTCGGCGGCGCGTCCCCAAATACACAGTCTTTAACAGACAATTTTAATCGTGTTAAAAATTCTTCGATCGTGTCGGAACCCTGTGTCTCGTTGTAAAATTTATAACGTCCGAAAATTGGGTTCAGCTTCGGTCGAACGTACGACTGGAATTTCTCGTATATGATGGTGATATCCTCATTGTCGTCTGCTGAGAGTGTCCATGTTCTATGTATCTCGCGCCCCTTGTCACCGACCCATAACAATAAGTATGTCACTTTTTCGGCTTCTTCTTGGCCCTTGAGTGGTCCTTTAAACATCAGATCCACGTGTGCCTGGAATTTCTCCCATGCCTCCGGGAGGTTTGTGGCACCCCAGTCCATTCTGGGCGCTGGAATTCCGGTTAATTCCATTTCACGGTTAATTAAATCCAAATATATTTTATATTATTTAATAATGTCCGCTTTTTAACTTCTGACACCATGTAATGTTATCCTGTATCTTGTATGTGGTGTTGGACGAAAGAATGACTTCTGTATTCTAACTAATCACTTTAATATACATATAACATCATGACTGTTTACTAGTGTGGTTTAAGTAAAAGTGAGGGGCCACTGCAGCCGTGTGCTGGTATTAAATACATCAGGGGAACTAACCCTTACATATCATAACATCTCCCTTTTTTATTTTTGCAAAACGATGAGACAACGCTAAACGAGAGCGTGCCTTTAAAACATAACTCGCTACATATACGGTACATGAGTAATGTGATTTATCACTATAGATATATCAGTGCAAACTCACACGTGTGGGTTTGACAGCTTAATCTATGCCTGTTTGTTTTTAACTACAATTTATTGACTCTGGGCCATTTTCAATTACATGAAAAAACATAAATTTCCGGGCTGTAACGGAAATAATTATACAAACATGTCACATGATTCAAGTGAATAACACATTGTTATTGGAAGATTCCAATACTGTCTACTTGCATACCATGTACATTATTAGTACATACTGTTTGTCAAGTTTTTGTAGTCTTGAACACTGTACACACATATTATACAATTCTACCACTGCGTAGCTGCATACCAGCTGGTATTCTTGATCAACATGTCTGTTTGTGAATACAATAGGAGTGGTTTCGCACTGTGGATATTGCTGTGGTTGGTTTAATCCACAATCAGCTGTTTGCGAGGGAGTGTGTGTTTCATTTGTGCTCATTAGAAAGCGTCTGTTACGCCGGTAAATAGCGCCATCTGCAGTTTGCACAATATAAGACCTGGCATTGTGTTTGCGAACAAAACTATCGCCGGTTTCCAAAGTTTGCCATCCTTCTGTACCCTGACATGATCGCCTGTTTTGAGTTGTTTCAACCCAATGGCGGTTTTGTCATGACGAAACTTGCTCTGTTGCTGATTGGAACTGATTTTGTCACGAACAGAGCTAACATCCGGTGTTTTGGGTAATAGCTGTTGACAGGTGGTTGGTAATAGAGAACGTATCCTTCTACCATATAACAACTGTGCTGGACTGTGTTCCATGCCCGTTATTGGGGTATTACGGTATTCCAGTATACCCATATATGGGTCAGTTCCTGCAGCCTTCGCCTTTGTGAAAATATTTTTCACGATGCCGACCGTTCGTTCAGCCAACCCGTTAGACCTGGGATATCTGGGGCTGGAGGTGAGATGTCGGAAATCCCATTGTTTCGCGAAATTTGTGAATTCCTGCGATACAAACTGAGGACCGCCGTCAGTGACGAGGTTGCTTGCTATGCCATGTCTGCAGAACAAGCTTTTCAATTTTGTAATGACAGCTTGGGATTTCAGACTATGTAACTGCTGTGTTTCGAAAAATCTACTGTAATAGTCGACAGTTACAAGAAAATCCTTGTCATTCCATGTGAAAATGTCTGCTGCTACAGTCTGCCATGGGTGGTCTGGGATATCATGAGAAATCAGGGGCTCTTTGGCGTTTGAGTTTCGATGCTCTAGGCAGATCGAACAGCTTTCAACCATTTTGGTGATGTCGGCTGATATGTTTGGCCAGAACATGATATCTCGTGCTCGCCGTAGACATTTCTGAATACCCAGGTGACCGATATGTATGGCTTCTAGCATTTTGGGTCTCAAACCCGCTGGGATGATGAGCTTTGAGCCTTTCAGAATGATAGAATCTGCAATGGTCAGCTCATCTCTGTAATTCCAATATTCCGAAATTTCACGTGGACATTTCTTTTTGGAATTAGGCCATCCCTTAAGGATCGTTTGTCTGAGCAGTATAAACTTGGGGTCTTGCTCTGACATGCTGGCAATTTCTGTCAGTTTGCGATCACTGATAGGTAGATTTGCTAATACAGCATGTACCTGGGCATCCATGCCGTCAATCAGGCTGGAATATGTGTCTGGGACTGATTTGCGAGATAGCGTGTCAGCAACAGGTATCTGTTTGCCAGGAACATGGTTCACTGACATATCATACTGTTTCAGTTGTAACAAGATACGCTGTAATCTGGGCGGACAGCTGTGTTAAGGTTTTCTCATTATGGGGATTAATGGCAGATGATCAGTTTCAACTAGTTACTCTTGCGCCCATAAACATACTGATGAAAACGTTTCATGCCGAATAATATGCCGAACAATTCTAGTTCTATCATGGCATATCGGGTTTCAGCGGGAGTCAGCGATTTGGAAGCATAAGCCACTGGCTTACCTTCCTGTAACAGAACACACACAAGACCAGACCGAGATGCGTCGGTCTGTAGTGTCACAGGCTTTGAAGCGTCATAATAGGAAAGTACAGGTGTCTGTGTAATCAGATGTTTGACCTGTTGGAATGCCTCATCCTGTGGTTTGTCCCATGAGAAAAGCACATTCTTTGCAAGTAACTTGCGCAAGGGGCCTGTTGTCTCAGCTAAATTTGGGGCAAACTTTGACAGGTAATTTACCATGCCAAGGACAGTTTCCAATTCCGCACGATTGTGTGGCGGGTCCATATCTATGATTGCAGACATCTTTGCTGGGTCTGGTTTCAGACCTTGCGCAGTCAGTATATGTCCAAAATATGGTACTTCTGTGACACCGACATCCAACTTATCCTCATTAAGTTTGATGCCTTGGGCGGACATGCGACGTAAAACTTTGTGCAGATTTTGGTCATGTTCATGGCGTGTCTGTGCGTGCACGATCACATCATCAACAATTGAAACTACACCAGCCAGACCTTCAAGGCACTGATCAATTTTACGCTGAAACATGTCTTGGGAGCTCTTGAGACCATATGGTAGTCGTAAATAACGATACCGTCCGTACGGGGAATTGAACGTAGTGAGGATTGAACTGTCGTCAGACAGTTTACATGTCCAATAAGCTGACCGTGTATCCAGTTTAGTATATAAAATTGGAGCCAGCGAGGTCGGGCAGTATATCCTCTAAAGTTCTCATAGGATAATGTGGTCTCAAGATAGCTTTGTTCAGGTCGTGGGGGTCAAGACAGACTCTAAGCTTGCCTGTCTCGGGCTTTTCAACGACGACCATGGAATTTACCCAATCAGTGGGTTCACTGACCTTTGTGATAATGGCATTCTCTTCCATTCTATCAAGCTCCTGTTTGAGCCGGTCACGCAGTGCGACGGGCACACGCCGTGGAGGGTGTATAACAGGCTTTGCGTTGGGGTCTATTTGTATGGTACATTCACCAGGAAACGTGCCTATGCCTTTGAAAACGTCTGCATAGTCAGACAAGACGGTTTCCTTGTTTAAAGGTTTGGCAGTTGTACATGTAGTCTCAACAGAGTATGTCAATTTGACCAGTTTCAAGGTCGAGACATGTGTTAAGGCCTAATATAGGTGGTGAATCGGTGCAAACAACATGGAAACCAATGGACAGATCAACTTGTGCACGCCTGCATGGCAAATCGCAATAACCAACACTTTCTAATGAGCCACCATTGTACGCAGACAGCTTGCTTGTGGATTTCTGAAGAACAGTGTGTAGATCCAATTTGTCATAAATGTGCTCAGGTAAGATATTTACCTGTGAACCTGTGTCAAGCTTAAAATTAACATTTTGTAAATCTGGGCCTACCTCAATATCCACAAATGCTTGGCCGTTTCTAACTTGGTGTGTCTCTACACTATCCACAAAGAAATCGGATTCTGGCATGCAATTAACATCATTCACAGAAGACCTAGCACTGTCATTTTTCTTCTTACGACACACAGAGGCGAAGTGATGCCACTTTTTACAGTAGTCGCACTGTTTGCCTTTGGCCCTGCGAGACGTCGTTTTTGCCGTGTTTGTACCCACAGCTTCCGCACGATTTCTCCGGACCGCGGTGAGCTTGAGGATGGCCCGTGTTCGTTGGTTTCCCTGCCCGGTCTGGATATCGTCTGGCTCCTGTCGGTTGGCTGGTCTGCCTTTTATTGCGCACAGCATGCACGTTTGAAGTGCTATCTATTTGCTTCAATTGTTCTTGGGAGTATTGATGGCTCTGTGCTATGTCGACGGCCTTCTCGAGTGTGAGGTTCGCGCCTTCGTTAATGAGACGTTCGCGTACCCTTGGTGAGTTTGTGCCGAACACAATTCTATCTCGGATCATGTCGTCGGCGGCGTCCCCAAATACACAGTCTTTAACAGACAATTTTAATCGTGTTAAAAATTCTTCGATCGTGTCGGAACCCTGTGTCTCGTTGTAAAATTTATAACGTCCGAAAATTGGGTTCAGCTTCGGTCGAACGTACGACTGGAATTTCTCGTATATGATGGTGATATCCTCATTGTCGTCTGCTGAGAGTGTCCATGTTCTATGTATCTCGCGCCCCTTGTCACCGACCCATAACAATAAGTATGTCACTTTTTCGGCTTCTTCTTTGCCCTTGAGTGGTCCTTTAAACATCAGATCCACGTGTCCTGGAATTTCTCCCATGCCTCCGGGAGGTTTGTGGCACCCCAGTCCATTCTGGGCGCTGGAATTCCGGTTAATTCCATTTCACGGTTAATTAAATCCAAATCTATTTTATATTAATTTAATAAGTCCGCTTTTTAACTTCTGACACCATGTAATGTTATCCTGTATCTTGTATGTGGTGTTGGACGAAAGAATGACTTCTGTATTCTAACTAATCACTTTAATATACATATAACATCATGACTGTTTACTAGTGTGGTTTAAGTAAAAGTGAGGGGCCACTGCAGCCGTGTGCTGGTATTAAATACATCAGGGGAACTAACCCTTACATATCATAACAAGAACTACAGCATGTAGCCACCTGGCCTCGATTCCTTGTGGTCCATGCAACTGACACAGACAAGCCTCTTGACAAATTGTCAGTCTTTGTTTTATCAAAGATACTGAATAGTGTGGCAGGAGAGCCCAAGATCTTGAAACTGTTGCGCTCTGGTGACCTTCTTATTGAAGTTGACAGAAAGAGTCATGCAGAGAATCTACTGCTTTGTACCAAGTTCTTGGATACCCCTGTCGACATCCAGCCGCATAAATCTTTGAACAGTTGCAAGGGAGTTGTCCGATCACCGGAGTTTGCTCATGTAAGTGAGCAAGAAGTGATCGAACAACTCGAGCCACAAGGAGTTGGTGATGCTCGAAGGATTAATAGAAAAGTGAACGGACAACTAGTCCCGACTAATACCTTCGTTCTAACTTTCAACCTGACTGAACTACCAAAAGAACTTAAACTAACCAGATGGTTACTCGTCACAGTTGACCCATACATACCAAACCCGTTGCTCTGTTACAACTGCCAACTGTACGGCCACCACAAAGACAGATGTAAGAGAGATCGTGCATGTGCACGCTGTGGCATTGCCAAGCACAGTAATGAAAACTGTGTGGAGGCCGAACATTGTGTCAACTGTAATGGTAACCATTCGGCATATTCGAAAGACTGCCCGAAGTGGAAGATCGAGAAGGAGATAGTTCGCGTGAAACATACACGCAACATATCATTCCCTGAAGCCACGAAGATTGTTGAAATACCCTGGCTATCCCTGGCTTTTCTTACACTTCGGCTGCAGTCTCTCGCAAGCCCAGCAGAATACCCCAATATAACGTGGACCTATAATACGCCACACTACAAGCCTTTCACATCTAACTCATCGACACAATCTCCCCGAGGCCGGAGCCCAAAGGCCTTAACATCAAAACCTTCTTCGGAAGGCAAAACCTCAAAGGTCACGCCTTCCAAAAGCCCTAAAGGTCGGGCTAAAAAGACCTTAAAACAAATCACGGCCGTGTCTCCTCTGCGATCACGGCAAGGGCCGGATGACAGGTCGGCCTCTCCACTACCACTCAGGGGTAGGCCCACTGCCATGGAGAGGATCCCTACACAACCGTCCAGGAAAGGGTCTGATGACCCTGGATCACAGAAAGGGTCTGTTGACCCTGGATCGCAGAAGGGGGCAGACGGCCCCATTCCACTTAAGAACAGGTTTGAGTCGTTGGACTCGATGGAGACTGAAGAGTCTTCCGACATTCCAACTCCCAAGCCTGTTCCACCCCGCAAACCCATACTTCCACCTACATAAAACATGGATACTATTATCCAATGGAACTGTCGAGGAATTAAAGCAAATCGTGATGAATTAACAATTGTATTAACTCAACACAACCCCATTGCTGTTTGTCTTCAGGAAACATTCCTGAAAGTTGACGATACATTTTCTTTTAAATCACATGCATTATACAGTAAGTGTCAGATAACGCTGAACGCATCTGGTGGAGTGTCAATCCTCGTTAATTTGAGCACCCCACATAGTCTCGTGAATCTTGACACTAATCTTCAGGCTGTGGCCGTTAGTGTTACGATGCACGAGACTATTACGTTATGTTCTATCTACATTCCACCATCTGCAGTATTGTTAAAATCAGAACTAGATAATCTTGTCTCTCAGCTCCCTTCGCCTTTCATTCTCCTTGGTGATTTTAACGGACATACCATGCTTTGGGGTTGTAAAGACACAAACAAAAAGGGGGAACTTATTGAAAATGTTCTTTCCGATCACAATCTCAGCATTTTCAATGATAAATCGAGCACATATTTACATCCCGCAACCGGTTCATATTCCTCTCTGGATTTAACTCTGTGTCATCTTTCTCTGTATTTAGACTTTACGTGGAAAGTTGGTGACGACCTATGTGGGAGTGACCACTTTCCTGTCTTGTTGCAGAGTAATGGACCACCATCCACTGACAGAGTCCAGAGGTGGAAATTACATAAAGCCGATTGGGACACATTTCGCAATATGTGCATGATTGAACTAGATTTTGATCGCTTTCGAGATGCGGAAGATCCACTAGAACACTACGTTTCCCTTTTACACGATATTGCAGAAAAGACAATACTAAAAACCTCGACAAAGCCCAAACGTGTCAATAAACCATGGTTTTACGAAGAATGCAAAGAGGCAATGACTGCTCGTAAGCAGTCTATTCGTCAAATCAATAATAACGCAACAGCAGATAATTTAAATGCTCATAGAATTTTTAGAGCGAAAGCTCGACGCACAATTAAAGTTAGCAAGAGAAAGACTTGGAGATCTTTTGTCTCCAAGTTGAATTTGCGATCTAAAATGAAAACAACATGGGACATGATTCGTAAGATAAACGGTAAAGGTAAATCAACTTCTATCAATCACCTCAAGAAGGCAGGACATAAAGTATCTTCCAAAACAGACATTTCAAACACATTAGCAGATACCTTCTCCAAGAACTCCTCATGTAATAACTATTCTGAGGAGTTCTTGAAGGTGAAATCTGAGCAAGAGAAAACTAAACTTAATTTGAATTCAGACAATGCAGAACATTACAACGCTCCTTTCTCTATGAGGGAATTAAAAGCTTCCCTCGAGAAAGCACATGATACATCAGCAGGCCCTGATGATATCCACTACCAACTGCTTAAACATTTACCTGAACACTCTTTAGACAACCTCCTTGAAATATTTAATACCATTTGTGAACAAGGCGTCTTTCCGCCTTCATGGCGGGAAGCTACAATCATACCTGTTCCCAAACCGGGCAAGGATCACACCGACCCATCAAGTTACCGTCCAATCGCACTTACTAGCTGCATCTGTAAAACCATGGAACGAATGATTAACGACAGGCTTGTCTGGTTTCTGGAATCCAATGGACTGATATGTGAGTATCAATCTGGATTCCGTCGCCAGAGAAGCACTGCCGATAATCTGATTAGACTCGAAGCATTCATTCGAGACGGGTTTGTTAACAATGAGCATATAGTTGCCATATTTTTTTACCTAGAAAAGGCATATGACACGACGTGGAAGTATGTGATTATGAAGGACCTTCATGACCTCGGTCTGAAGGGTCATCTCCCTGATTTTATTTCTAATTTTTTGAAACACAGACAATTCCAAGTCCGAGTCGATACAACCCTTTCTGATCCCCATGAACAGGAAATGGGTGTACCGCAGGGAAGTATATTGTCTGTTGCCCTTTTTAGCATTAAACTGAATAATATTGTAAAATGCCTGCAACCAGGTGTTGACTGTTCTTTATATGTCGATGATTTTTTAATATGTTACAAATCAAAGAACATGCATACTATTGAGCGCCAATTACAACTGAGCCTCAATATAATAAACAAGTGGACCACAGAAAACGGCTTTAAGTTTTCGAAATCTAAAACTAACTGCATGCATTTTTGCAAAAGACGCGGTCTTCACCCTGATCCCGAACTTAAACTGGGAACACATCCCATCCCAGTTGTTCGAGAGCAGAAATTTCTTGGTCTTATCTTTGATCCTAAACTCACTTTTAAATCCCATTTACGATACTTGAATGCTAAATGCCAGAAAGCACTCAACTTAATGCATGGTAGCAAAGCGGTAGCAAAGCGGTAGCAAATCATGACTGGGGTGCAGACCGAAAGGTGCTGCACCGCCTTTACATCGCACATGTTCGCTCAAAACTAGACTACGGATGCACTGTATATGGGTGTGCCAGTAAATCCGATCTTCGGACGCTCGATCCAATACATCACCAAGACTTACGACTGCCTGGGTGCATTCCGTACGTCTAACGCACAGAGCTTATATGCCGAAGCAAATGAGCCTTCTCTCCACGACAGACGCACCAAATTATCTTTGCAATACGCCACTAAACTACATTCCAATCCATCTAATCCAGCTTATAACACTGTCTTTCATCGAACTACAGATGCTGTATTCGATAAGAAACCAAGCTTCAAGCCACCATTTGGCAAGAGAATGGATCCATTGATACACGATGCTGGCTTGGATCTGGATCACATTGCCAAATACGCTGTTCCAGATACTCCACCGTGGCAGTTGGAACAGCCCAAGGTGATCTTCGATCTTAGTCATCACACGAAAGCAACAACTGATCCATCCATTTTTAAATCACTTTTTCTTGAGGTTAAGGACAGATACAATACATACACTCCACTCCGCTTTTTACTGATGGCTCAAAGATCGGGGACCGGGTAGCATCTGCTGCCGCTGTCCCCGAGGGAGATCTACAATCCAGACTCCCAGACAAATCTTCGATATTTTCTCCCACAGGTCACCCCTGACCTTGACGCGGTCTGCGGACTTAATCTTGGAATTGCAATCGCAATTCCTAGGGATTGCGGTTGCAATTCCCAGAGAACTAACAAGGGGTGGGTTTCCTAAGGACTAACTGGGTTATATGCATGCACTAGCTATTGGTGCATGCACATATTACCTAAACACCCCTTGGTGACTCGTAGGTACTCTATGCATTCCCGCACAAAGGTAGGTACACTTACCTTACCTTTGGGCGTGTGTGTGTAGGGGAACCTGGCTGGCCGTTTGCCGTGGCCTGCGACCCGGACGTTTTGGAGGAAGGGATCCTGGTGGGTGAGTGTCTTGCGTGGCTGGCAGAATTCCTGGCCAAGATGTCACGCATTACTACAATACACCACTTCGGCCCTGACTTCAAGGCAAACGGGAGGTCCTTGGGTGAGCACGCCCAATGGGATTAATCGGCTTCTGTGGCACCCGGTGCTGGAGTCGTGACTGGAGCATATATATTTTTTATTTTTGCTTTGTTTTGTGATTATTTCATATATACGTGAGTACATTATCTTGTTCCCTTTTACATTGTGTGACCAGTCCGCGGCTCTAGTAGGTGTCACGGTTTAGTGCTACACGAGTGAGTTATTTGTCTTGCTCGAGTATATCACTATGTATCCTCGGTGTGCGGTGCGGAGACCCGCACCATTAGCACATCCCCTTGTAGGGCTCCATGGAGGGTGGGGAACATAGTGATGAATATACCGGCCTACTGATATGAATCGCCAAAAAAACAAAAAACAAACCTCATCACAATTATCCACAAACCCAATTGATTGGAAGGCTTCGGACTTCACAAAGTCCCCTAGCCAACCTTGTTCAGCTGGCCCATCTAAGAAACGGACACGACCTGCAGAATTCAATTTTCTGTCTACTCCATCTGATTTCCCTCAACGACCACTACAACATCAAACAGAACTACAGCATGTAGCCACTTGGCCTCGATTCCTTGTGGTCCATGCAACTGACACTGACAAGCCTCTTGACAAATTGTCTGTCTTTGTTTTATCAAAGATACTGAATAGTGTGGCAGGGGAGCCCAAGAACTTGAAACGGTTGCGCTCTGGTGACCTTCTTATTGAAGTTGACAGAAAGAGTCATGCAGAGAATCTACTGCTTTGTACCAAGTTCTTGGATACCCCTGTCGACATCCAGCCGCATAAATCTTTGAACAGTTGCAAGGGAGTTGTCCGATCACCGGAGTTTGCTCATGTAAGTGAGCAAGAAGTGATCGAACAACTCGAGCCACAAGGAGTTGCTGATGCTCGAAGGATTAATAGAAAAGTGAACGGACAACTAGTCCCGACTAATACCTTCATTCTAACTTTCAACCTGACTGAACTACCAAAAGAACTTAAACTAACCAGATGGTTACTCGTCACAGTTGACCCATACATACCAAACCCGTTGCGCTGTTACAACTGCCAACTGTACGGTCACCACAAAGACAGATGTAAGAGAGATCTTGCATGTGCACGCTGTGGCATTGCCAAGCACAGTAATGAAAACTGTGTGGAGGCCGAACATTGTGTCAACTGTAATGGTAACCATTCGGCATATTCGAAAGACTGCCCGAAGTGGAAGATCGAGAAGGAGATAGTTCGCGTGAAACATACACGCAACATATCATTCCCTGAAGCCAGGAAGATTGTTGAAATACCAACAACTCCTATCCCTGGCTTTTCTTACGCTTCGGCTGCAGTCTCTCGCAAGCCCAGCAGAAGTATTTCAACCCAAACGGACGTTTCTTGGAAACCAGCTGAACACCCCACTATAACGTGGACCTATAATACGCCACACTACAAGCCTTCCACATCTAACTCATCTACACAATCTCCCCGAGGCCGGAACCCAAAGGCCTGAACATCAAAACCTTCTTCGGAAGGCAAAACCTCAAAGGTCACGCCTTCCAAAAGCCCTAAAGGTCGGGCTAAAAAGACCTTAAAACTAATCACGGCCGTGTCTCCTCTGCGATCACGGCAAGGGCCGGGTGACAGGTCGGCCTCTCCACTACCACTCAGGGGTAGGCCCACGGCTATGGAGAGGATCCCTACAAAACCGCCCAGGAAAGGGTCTGATGACCCTGGATCGCAGAAAGGGTCTGATGACCCTGGATCGCAGAAAGGGACAGACGGCCCCATTCCACTGAAGAACAGGTTTGAGTCGTTGGACTCGATGGAGACTGAAGAGTCTTCTGACACTCCAACGGCCAAATCTGTTCCACCCCGCAAACCCATACTCCCACCTACATAAAACATGAATACTATTATCCAATGGAACTGTCGAGGAATTAAAGCAAATCGTGATGAATTAACAATTTTATTAACTCAACACAACCCCATTGCTGTTTGTCTTCAGGAAACATTCCTGAAAGTTGACGATACATTTTCTTTTAAATCACATGCACTATACAGTAAGTGTTCAGATAACGCTGAACGCGCATCTGGTGGAGTCTCAATCCTTGTTAATTTGAGCACCCCACATAGTCTCGTGAATCTTAACACTAATCTTCAGGCTGTGGCCGTTAGTGTTACGATTCACAAGACTATTACATTATGTTCTATCTACATTCCACCATCTGCAGTCCTGTTAAAATCAGAACTAGATAATATTGTCTCTCAGGTCCCTTCGCCTTTCATTCTCCTTGGCGATTTTAATGGACATAACATGCTTTGGGGTTGTAAAGACACAAACAAAAAGGGGGAACTTATTGAAAATGTTCTTTCCGATCACAATCTCAGCATTTTTAATGATAAATCGAGCACATATTTACATCCCGCAACCGGTTCATATTCCTCTCTGGATTTAACTCTGTGTCATCCTTCTCTGTATTTGGACTTTACGTGGAAAGTTGGTGACGACCTATGTGGGAGTGACCACTTTCCTGTCTTCTTGCAGAGTAATGGACCACCATCCACTGACAGAGTCCAGAGGTGGAAATTACATAAAGCCGATTGGGACACATTTCGTAATATGTGCATGATTGAACTAGATTTTGATCGCTTTCGAGATGCGGAAGATCCACTAGAACACTACGTTTCCCTTTTACACGATATTGCAGAAAAGACAATACCAAAAACCTCGGCAAAGCCCAAACGTGTCAATAAACCATGGTTTGACGAAGAATGCAAAGAGGCAATGACTGCTCGTAAGCAGTCTATTCGTCAAATCAATAACAACGCAACACCAGATAATTTAAATGCTCATAGAATTTTTAGAGCGAAAGCTCGACGCACAATTAAAGCTAGCAAGAGAAGGACTTGGAGATCTTTTGTCTCCAAGTTGAATTCGCGATCTAAAATGAAAACCACATGGGACATGATTCGTAAGATAAACGGTAAAGGTAAATCAACTTCTATCAATCACCTCAACAAAGCAGGACATAAAGTATCTTCCAAAACAGACATTTCAAACACATTAGCAGATACCTTCTCCAAGAACTCCTCATGTAATAACTATTCTGAGAGTTCTGAAGGTGAAATCTGAGCAAGAGAAAACTAAACTTCATTTTAATTCAGACAATTCAGAACATTACAACGCTCCTTTCTCTATGAGGGAATTAAAAGCTTCCCTCGAGAAAGCACATGATACATCAGCAGGCCCTGATGATATCCACTACCAGCTGCTTAAACATTTACCTGAACACTCTTTAGACAACCTCCTTGAAATATTTAATACCATTTGGGAACAAGGCGTATTTCCGCCTTCATGGCGGGAAGCTACAATCATACCTGTTCCCAAACCGGGCAAGGATCACACCGACCCATCAAGTTACCGTCCCATCGCACTTACTAGCTGCGTCTGTAAAACCATGGAACGAATCATTAACGACAGGCTTGTCTGGTTTCTGGAATCCAATGGACTGATATCTGAGTATCAGTCTGGATTCCGTCGCCAGAGAAGCACTGCCGATAATCTGATTAGACTCGAAGAATTCATTCGAGACGGGTTTGTTAACAATGAACATATAGTTGCCATATGTTTTGACCTAGAAAAGGCATATGACACGACGTGGAAGTATGGGATTATGAAGGACCTTCATGACCTCGGTCTGAAGGGTCATCTCCCTGATTTTATTTCTAATTTTTTGAAAGACAGACAATTCCAAGTCCGAGTCGGTACAACCCTTTCTGATCCCCATGAACAGGAAATGGGTGTACCGCAGGGAAGTATATTGTCTGTTACCCTTTTTAGCATTAAACTGAATAATATTGTAAAATGCCTGCAACCAGGTGTTGACTGTTCTTTATATGTCGATGAATTTTTTAATATGTTACAAATCAAAGAACATGCATACTATTGAGCGCCAATTACAACTGAGCCTCAATAGAATAAACAAGTGGACCACAGAAAACGGCTTTAAGTTTTCGAAATCTAAAACTAACTGCATGCATTTTTGCAAAAGACGCGGTCTTCACCCTGATCCCGAACTTAAACTGGGAACACATCCCATCCCAGTTGTTCGGGAGCAGAAGTTTCTTGGTCTTATCTTTGATCCTAAACTCACTTTTAAACCCCATTTACGATACTTGAAAGCTAAATGCCAGAAAGCACTCAACTTAATGCGAGTGGTAGCAACTCATGATTGGGGTGCAGACCGAAAGGTGCTGCACCGCCTTTACATCGCACATGTTCGCTCAAAACTAGACTATGGATGCACTGTATATGGGTCTGCCAGTAAATCCGATCTTTGGACGCTCGATCCAATACATCACCAAGGCTTACGACTCTGCCTGGGTGCATTCCGTACGTCTAACGCACAGAGCTTATATGCCGAAGCAAATGAGCCTTCTCTCCACGACAGACGCACCAAATTATCTTTGCAATACGCCACTAAACTACATTCCAATCCATCTAATCCAGCTTATAACACTGTCTTTCATCGAACTACAGATGCTGTATTCGATAAGAAACCAAGCTTCAAGCCACCATTCGGCAAGAGAATGGATCCTTTTATACACGATGCTGGCTTGGATCTGGATCACATTGCCAAATACGTTGTTCCAGATACTCCACCGTGGCAGTTGGAGCAGCCCAAGGTGATCTTCGATCTTAGTCAGCACACGAAAGCAACAACTGATCCATCCATTTTTAAATCACTTTTTCTTGAGATTAAAGACAGATACAATACGTACACTCCGCTTTTTACTGATGGCTCAAAGATCGGGGAACGGGTAGCATCTGCTGCCGCTGTCCCCGAGGGAGATCTTCAATCCAGACTCCCAGACAAATCTTCGATATTTTCTGCGGAATTGAGGGCGATTTTACTTGCTCTTGATTTCGCGAAAATATCTTGGAGAAAGCAATTCATTTTATTTTCCGATTCATTATCTTCACTACAAGCTTTGTACAATATGAAGCTTGAACATCCACTTATCCGCCAAATCATAGAGCTACACCATATTTTACTTTCGTCTGGCAAGGACATTATTTTTTGTTGGCTACCCAGTCATACTGGTATCAAGGGCAATGACAGGGCAGATAGTGCTGCCAAGGCCGCCCTGGATCTACCAACTTCTCATTTTCCTGTTTGCTATCATGATTTTAAATCATCCATCAACTCATTCATCTCCGATACAATGCAGATCCAGTGGGATCTGCTCACAGATAATAAACTTCATGCTGTGAAACCGACTCTGGGCGAATGGACTCCTGGCTACAGACATGTACGCCGGGATGAAGTTGTCCTTAGTCGATTGCGCATTGGACATACACGACTAACGCATTCGTATATGCTCAAAGGTGAGCCGCGTCCATGGTGTATTCCATGCCACAGCGCATTTACCGTGCAACACATCCTACTGGACTGTATCGATTTTGCCGATATTCGAGGCAAACACTTCAATGTTACTTCACTTGCGGAGCTATTTCAGGTGGAGAACATTGAAGGTTTGCTTCACTTTCTTCATGAAACTAACTTGTATCGGAAAATTTAATTTTATCATTGTATACATGTTTCTCATTATTATACTTTTATAATTCTATACACCTTGTTCATTTATATTATTTATCATATTAATATTTTTACCTTATCATGTGATTGATTATCACATGTAACATACTATTTTACTATTCTTTTTATTCTTCATCTACATTGCTTGGCCCTAAATGATACTCTTTTGTGTTGATGGGCCGTTAAGCACCATTCCATTCCATTCCATTCGATATTTTCTGCGGAATTGAGGGCGATTTTACTTGCTCTTGATTTCGCGAAAATATCTTGGAGAAAGCAATTCATTTTATTGTCCGATTCATTATCTTCACTACAAGCTTTGTACAACATGAAGCTTGAACATCCACTTATCCGCCAAATCATGGAGCTACACCATATTTTACTTTCGTCTGGCAAGGACATTATTTTTTGTTGGCTACCCAGTCATACTGGTATCAAGGGCAATGACAGGGCAGATAGTGCTGCCAAGGCCGCCCTGGATCTACCAACTTCTCATTTTCCTGTTTGCTATCATGATTTTAAATCATCCATCAACTCATTCATCTCCGATACAATGCAGATCCAGTGGGATCTGCTCACAGATAATAAACTTCATGCTGTGAAACCGACTCTGGGCGAATGGACTCCTGGCTACAGACATGTACGCCGGGATGAAGTTGTCCTTAGTCGATTGCGCATTGGACATACACGACTAACGCATTCGTATATGCTCAAATGTGAGCCGCGTCCATGGTGTATTCCATGCCACAGCGCATTTACCGTGCAACACATCCTACTGGACTGTATCGACTTTGCCGATATTCGAGGCAAACACTTCAGTGTTACTTCACTTGCGGAGCTATTCCAGGCGGAGAACATTGAAGGTTTGCTTCGCTTTCTCCATGAAACGAACTTGTATCGGAAAATTTCATTTTATCATTGTATACATGTTACTCATTGCTATAATGTTACCATTGTATACATTTTACTCATCTCTATTGCTCATCGTATTAATATTTTTATCCTAATCATCTGTTTGCGTACCTCATATAACATACTATTTTACTATTATTTTTATTCTACATTACATTGCTTGGCCCTAAATGATACTCTTTTGTGTTGATGGGCCGTTAAGCACCATTTCATTCCATTTGCCGATATTCGAGGGAAACACTTCAATGTTACTTCACTTGCGGAGCTATTCCAGGTGGAGAACATTGCAGGTTTGCTTCGCTTTCTCCATGAAACGAACTTGTATCGGAAAATTTAATTTTATCATTGTATACATGTTTCTCATTTCTATAATTTTATAATTCTATACACGTTTTTCAATTATATTGTTCATCAGATTAATACTTTTACCCTAATCACATCTAGCATACTATTTTACTATTATTTTTATTCTTCATCTACATTGCTTGGCCCTAAATGATACTCTTTTGTGTTGATGGGCCGTTAAGCACCATTCCATTCCGTCTTGTTCTACTTGAAACACTTTCAAAGTTATTGGTAATCTGTGGTGGTGTCTCTTCCTTATTTCTTGTTTCAGATGGCCCAGTCTCTTCGTCGGTGGTTTTCGTTCTTTTTCGGCTGAATACACTGTCAGGATAAAATGTGAAATTGTGAAATGTATGTTCTGCACATGGGTTATTGGCATTCTACCTAGACACGTCGCTCTCGTCATCAGATGATGAAGAAGTCTCGTCATCAGATGATGAAGAAGCCGGCGTGTTATGATGCACATCGCTGTTGTACGAGACATACAGGGTGTAGTCAAGTTCAAGCTCGTCACAACAAGTTAATACTAAACCTACTCCCTCGTCAAAAAAGAACGGCGTATCATGGCCCAATACTACGCCTTCCATGAAGTAAATGCCATCATGAAAGGCATAGTCGCGGGCTAAACAGAAGTCCTCCACACATTCAAAAAGTAACAGATCATCTGGGCGTTCTGCCATTGTCATGATAAATGAATTCAAGTATGTTTCGCGCCAATCAACTAACTCCAAATGAGAATGTCACTGTATTTTGGATATTTATATTCTCCCACAAGATCACGTGACTTCATGCTTATTTTAACATCTAACACTAACCCTAACCCTACTAACCCTAACCCCTAACCCTAACCCTAATTGTCGTTATTCAGACCCAGGGGTGCGTACAAGTAGTATCATAATAGGGGTATGCAAAATTTTCGCCCAACATCTTATACGGGTTTAAACTAACCGTTTAGTACTTGAAATGGGTCTTATAACTTATTTAGAACATGTCCAGTAAAAGAGGGAGTAAAAATGTACATAAAGGGCGATACAAATCGTTTAAAACGTGCTGGAAGGACGGGGATTAGAGGGTTGGGGGTTATCCCAAACCCCTGGGGTCTCTGAACGAACCCTCTGTACCCCTGGTGGTCCAGGAAGGCGTAGAAAATCGAAAGATGACAAACCCCCTAGTTGGTATATATAACCCCAGACCAATTTCTATCTTTCCAAAACCAGAGTAAACTTCTGATAACTTTTTAGTCTACAATGACTAGGGGTCCCTGTAAACAGTCATTATATAGTTTCATGAGTAGTTCATACCCCTATTGAGCTTTCCCTCCTACGTTGACCGGGTGACCTTGGGTGACCTTGCAAAGTTATTCCCCGAAACGGTTAGCTTTTTTTTACGAAATAGTCCGCTAAATGCTAACAGGGGTAAATTGGGGTAGCCATATCTTATGTGTTTAACATCCGATAGGGTTCCGGCTACGGCAGTATATGTAGATCACTGAGGTGCAAATTGAGTTCCTGCAAATTGGGTACGAATCGAGCAATAAACAAGCCCACAATAGTGTTATGAAATCTCGTTAAGTCCGCCAAATGAAAGTCCGCCAAATTGATTTTTTTCTCTTGACGGGGGGGTGGGGGGGGGGCGTAAATGTTCGTCACCGCCCCAAAAACGGGGCTAGCGTTGCGTTCTTTAGTGCAAAGTGTAGTGGAGGCTAAACCCTGCAGAACGTTCGTGGCACCCTCTCAAATTTCGAGTTAGAAAACAGAAAAAAATTACTTCGAAAATCGGCTTTTTTGAGATTTTCGATTTTGGTGGGTGGGGAATGTGCCCCTTTTCAAGTCGCCTATCAAAAACCATGGTTTCCAAGGAGTTACGCAGCCCATCTTTCCATACACTCTCCATCCTCTCTAGGGCAACTAGTGTAGCCAATGACGCGGTCGAACCCCGTTCCAAAGTGAGATTGTTCGAGATTTTATTGGAGGACTATTTAGAAAATCGCATGTTTTTGGGTGTTTTTTTAGGGTAACTTCGCACTTCGGTCAGTCTATCTAAACATCGACCGATTTGGACGAAATCTTCAGCAACGTGTAGCGGAGATGTGCATCTAACGGTTCATGAATCGCGACTGTGCGATTATTGGTTTTTTTCAACCTTTTATCGCCTGTTGAAAGTGGTGAATATCCCATTTTTCGACAAAAATCACCAATTTCAGGGTTCGGTCCTAATAACTTTGTTCCACCTCATATCACCTTCTAATCGACATGCGGATATTAAAGGCATTCATTATGTGGAGTAACTGTGCGCATGCGCACCTCTATATCTCTTTATTTGACAAAGTTATTAAGGTGGGTGTGACGAAATTCGGTCACTTTTCGAGGACTTTTTAGGGTAAGTTCCTCGAGGGGTCACTCTATCTAAACCTCAACCGATTTGGACGAAATCTTCAGCAACGCGTAGTGCAGATGTGTATCTAAGGGTTCCAAAATCCGGATTTAACGATTATTGCGTTTTTCAACACTTTTTCGCGTGTTGAAAACGGTGAATTTCCCACTTTTCGACAAATAGCACAAAGTTTAGAATTCGGTCCTCATAACTTTTGTCTACCTAATATCACCTTCTAATCGACATGCGGCATTGAAAGCATTCCTTATGTAGAGTAAGTGTGGGGTTGCCCACCTCTATATCTCTTTATTTGACAAAGTTATTAAGGTGGGTTTGGCGCAATTAAACTCACTTTTCGAGGACTTCAATTTCAAAACGTCACAAGTACACTTCTACACATGCTACGTTAAAGATACGAATATGTACGTGCTCAGAATATATAGTAGAAACGCATAGGCCATATATCACACTCCTCCCCTCTTTGTGAATTTTTTTTAAATATTTGATCAAAGTTGACCTATTTTCACAGGTTGCACTGTGTAATCCGTTGTTGTATGTAGGCCCGTTTAATACGGTATTCGATAGGGGGCCTTATTATCTATAGGTCCCGTGACTTACAGCACTGCAGCTCGTCTGTATCAAAATATACAGAGGTCCAAACATGGTAAATATCGCCGATTTGTTTCGAAAAATCGAAAAAGTCCGAACAAAGTTAGAAACGGTTTTTGTACCAAGTTCGAGCCCCAGGCCGAGCACTCCGGGCAATACCACAGTAACAAAACTTGTATCGAAATGTTCAGAATACACGTCCGTACACGATACAATATCTACCTGACTCCGTAACGTTATATTAAGCTCGAAAAAAGGAATCAGAAATCAAAATAAATATTTAAAAAATACAAATTTTGCGTATATTTACCAAGTTCGACTCATTTACGTTATATTAAGCTAGAAAAAAGGCCCCGAAAATCGAAAAAAAAATAACAATTTTGCGTATATGTACCAAGTTCGAGCCCCTGCCTGAGCAGTCCGGGGCGTACCACAGTAACGAAACTAGTATCAAAATGTTCACAAGACACAGCTCTACACGATACACTGTCTAACGGACTCCTATCTCAGTAGCTGATCAGTACAAGAAAATACGCTCTGACCCTATTTAGCGTTTAAAATACACGATTTTCGGCACGTGACACCACCCGCATTTACTCCCCAAACCCAGATTTTCGCACGGCCCAACGTAGAACGTTCAATTATGATCATATTCCGAAAATATGAGCTTAATACATTCAGGGGATATCGAATTACAGGCACCCCACTTTTGGTGCCCTGCCTCTGAATCAAAATGTGTTTGACACAATTGCGCGAGTCCACGGACCAGTGGCATGGGTCTGGCTTGAGCCCGATTGCGGCACGAGTTTGCATGCCACTGTAATGTAACTAGTATCATCCTTTTCAGGAAAGATAGTTCTACAATGTGCCGAAAAAATTAGCTGAAAATCTATTACTTTTCAAGATATATTTCGCAAAAAAACCGTCACCCCTCGTGTCACAAATGGACTCGTCTGGCACTTACAAAACAATTGCCAGGCGACGCAAAACAATTGCCCGGCGACACGCAAAAAGGGTATAAAAGACAACAAAGTGACGCGATCATTGTCATTCTTTCTGTATCCGCAGAAGGCGTTACTTCCTTTTATATAATCGTATTATATAATCTACTTCGAGTTACTATGCCGACGACAGGGAGCCAGACGGAAGGGGTGTTGGTCGGCATCCTAATAGCGGAGATTGCGTTGCTGCGAGAGCAGTCAGACGGGTGGCGCCAGCGCGCGCACTGCCTGGAGCGCAAGCTGACGGTAAGTGATACTCACATAAGTATATATATGTTCCTTGTATGTATGTTCTGATATGGGTCTTCACTAACTGCTATATTCATTCTGGACGTACAGGTAAGTGCTATACACCGTTCTCTTACTGTTTCAGGCGTTGGGCGGCGACATCACGGCGGAGTTCTTTCGTCCGAGGGCTACCCACCGACCACCACCCGGTTTCAACCAAGCTCCCGTCGGCTGGGTCGGCTATGCGGCCCAGCCGCCGGCACCGGCTGACCAGCAGGGAGGGGGCGATGTTGTTCCCGAGGCAGCTTCGCCTCCTACCTACCCCCCCCCCCCCGGAGCCTGTCCCTCCTCGTGACGGTGTCTATCAGAGCGACTTCGTCGAAGGCGGGGACGGCGGGACGGCGACGACGGCGACGACGACGGCGACGACGACGCCGACGACTGGATACCCGGGACCCCGCGCAAGACCCGCATCGACATTGCGCCGAGGGGCGACGAAGATATGAGCGATGGTGTAAGTATTATAAATAGTACTTTATGTCCAAACTTTATGTCACACATTTTACAGGAACCTACAGCTTCTACAGCCACGTCCGACACACCCCAGGGATGTACCGGAGTCCCCCTTGCCTCTGCCGGATCGTCGTGCGCCTGTACACATGGACGACGACGGAGCCGACGACGACCACTTCCTCCCCGAGGTAGCGCCGAAGACCACGTACAAGGCCTCCTGCACCACTGATGTAAGTATTATAGATAGTAATGTATGTCCAAACTTTGTGTTACATAATGTCAAACTCATTAAAAATGGCCGCCGAAAATGACACATTACATTTTACAGGATCCTACAGCTTCTCTAGCCCGGCCAGACACCCCCATGCACGTACCGGATTCCCCCTTGCCTCTGGCTCATCGGTGCGCGCCTACACATGGACGACGACGGAACCGACGACGACGACTTCCTCCCCGAGCACCCGCCCCGAAGCCAGCCAAAGGCACACTGTAGCACCACTGATGTAAGTATTATAGATAGTAATTTATGTCGAAACTTTATGTTACATAATGTCAAACTAATTCAAAATGGCCGCCGGAAATGACACATTCCATTTTACAGTAACCTACAGCTTCTGCCGCCCACTACGCTCCATCTTCGGCGAGCTCCACCGCGCAGTTCCGCAACAAAGGGGAGTGTCTCGTCTGCGGGAAATGGCGAAGTCCGTGGATAGAGACGCTCGCACCACAAAAAAGAACGAGATACGGCACATGTGCACACAGAAAGGGTGAGTTATCAATGCCTATGTGGCAGACATGGCGTGCCATCTGCGCACAGTACACCCTACCACACCCAGACAGCCCACCATCATGAGACCAACCCCGGCCGTGGAGATAGCGCTTGGAGCGACGCACCACTCCAGGTCACGCTTCGCAAATTTTTCGATTACCTTACCCGCCCATCGGGAGGAAACAGATCGCATAAGAGTGCGAAACAATACGTATCTCAGGTGCGGCGGTTTTGGGAGTCCACAGGTATGGCGGGGTTGGAGGCATTCTCTCAGGAGTCGGTATCCTCGTTCTACGACAGGGAGGTCGCGAAGCTGAGGAGTGGTACATTAGTCGTAGGAACGCTAAAGTCACAGCTCTCCACCCTTAAGCGGTTCCTACAGTTTATTCAGCTGGCGGAGCTTCCCGTGCCAGGTGCAGTCAACATTGAGACGCTGATAGGTAATGTCAGTGCGAGCCTACACCAGGAGTCATCGGACAGGAAGGCCGCCCGTGCCATCTTGGATGAGACAGACACCCTCCTGCCGGCGGAGGCCCGGCAGTTCTTCCAGAACTGCCCCTATGTACAGGGTGTACTGATCCGCATGGAGGAGCCCATGCCCGACACACCTGACCTCACCGCAGCCAGATGCGTACTCCTGACTCTCATTGCGCTATCGTCGGGATGCAGGATATTGTCACTGACGAATATGACTCGTGAGCAGGTCCGGACGGCGCCCATGTTGGCCACTACTACAGACCACCCGTGCCGTGTGATCAGTGTCGCACGGCACAAGACCACATCGGCCCACAGACCTGCCAACGTGCCGGTCTCTCCGCCTCTCTACGCCCACATCCTGACATACCTTTCCCTCACTTCGGGGGGTGGTAGTGGCTTCCTTTTCATCACGGACGCTCGTGGGCGTCATTACAGCGACAGGGTCAGCGCGGCAGACCGACTACTGGCGGACGCATGGAAGTACAGCGGCGCCCTCACTCGATACGGACCGACCAACATAACAGCATTCCGTAAAACGATTACCACCAGCGCGCGCCGCCACAGGACGGACAACGCCCAGCCAGTGGCCAGCCTCCTAGCACACAACATAACCACTGCGGACCGCTACTATAGGTAAGTTACATTGATCTTATCTTATCGTGTAGCATATCCTTTGTATTTGCTCAGCATAACTTGCTTGTCCGCACTCCCATATGCATTGTTATCTTACAGCTTCGCTGACAACAGGACCCAGGCAGCTGACGCCTATGGTCGGGTCGAGGAGGCCCATCGGTCGGAGCTCACTGCCAAGGCACCCACGACCACCGACACAACCTCTATCCCCTCCCCTCCCCCCCCCCCCCCCCACCCCCCCCCCCCGGCAGCCGACTTCAGCGACAGCGAAGCCGAGGAGATGGCAGAGGAGGAGGTGCGCATGGAGCTAGCCACGGCTAGATTTCCACAGTTGGAGTAAGTACACGTATTAGTGTAGTAGTGTAGACCCAGATAAAACGGGCTGATCAGAGTCTCAACTCATCCATTTCTTCATTACATATCAGAGTTACGCGAAGAGGCCAAGACCATCTGCATTCAATAAGTAAGTAACAGATTTGTATCTTTCGTATTACAGACTCTGTCAGACTCCCGACGACCTCCGCGCCCTACTCCCAGACGACCTCACTGACATATACACAGACGTAGTGCGCCGTGCTGCAGACATACGTGTGACAAGTACCCTCTGCACTACTTCGTCACACATGAGGGTGCACGCCGCACTGCAGGAGCGGTTTCTAGCGCGCTACGACATCCCTTATCAGGACTGGCTCGAATCATGTTTCAAATACTCGTCCACCATACCAAGTAATAACATGCGCATCGCAGTCATGCTCCTCTTAACCGATGTCGTAGCGCGCGCCCTTCGCTGCACTATAAAGTGCAGCGAACCTCTCTCCTCACGCACACCGTTCGTGGACGACTATTCGGAGGTCGACGAGAACGAGGAAGTCGACCCGGACATACATTTCTCGGACTACATGCACGCCCACCGTCAAAGGCACGAGGGTTCCTCCATCAGGCGAGCCGAGCGGGCTGCACAGCGGAGTCGGAAAGACAGCGTGTTGCGTAGCGAGCGCCGGACGCATATCCGCGCCGATCGACAGTGCCTCGCTAGGATACGGTGGACCGATGAGGGGACGCTCACCGTCCAGACGGCTTTCGCCAGTCAGATACGGACCGGGCTAGGGTTAGGGGGACTAAATCCGGAGGAATATGAAGAACTATATAATTGGATGACAACCCCTAGACCCTAACCAAGTTAACGCTAATCAATTCAGAAACTTCACTAACCAGTTAACGCTAATCGATTAAGAAACTTCACTAACCAGTTAACGCTAATCGATTAAGAAACTTCACTAACCAGTTAAGAAACTTCACTAACCAGTTAACGCTAATCGATTAAGAAACTTCACTAACCAGTTAAGAAACTTCACTTACCAGTTAACGCTAATCGATTAAGAAACTTCACTAACCAGTTAACGCTAATCAATTAAGAAAATTCACTAACCAGTTAACGCTAATCGATTAAGAAACTTCACTAACCAGTTAAGAAACTTCACTAACCAGTTAACGCTAATCGATTAAGAAACTTCACTAACCAGTTAAGAAACTTCACTAACCAGTTAACGCTAATCGATTAAGAAACTTCACTGACCATTAGTAACGCTTCACTAACCAGTTAACGCTAATCGATTAAGAAACTTCACTAACCAGTTAACGCTAATCGATTAAGCATCATTAAGAAACTCACTAACCAGTTAACGAAACTTCACTAACCAGTTAACGCTAACGTTAAGAAACTTCACTAACCATTAAGAAACTTCAATAACCATTAACGCTAATCGATTAAGAAACTTCACTAACCATTTAAAAACTTCACTAACAAGTTAACGCTAACGATTAAGAAACTTCAACTAACAGTTAAGAAACTTCACTAACCAGTTAACGCTAATCGATTAAGAAACTTCACTAACCAGTTAACGCTAATCGATTAAGAAACTTCACTAACCAGTTAAGAAACTTCACTAACCAGTTAACGCTAATTTCGATTAAGAAACTTCACTAACCAGTTAATAAACTTCACTAACCAGTTAACGCTAATCGATTAAGAAACTTCACTAACCAGTTAACGCTAATCGATTGAGAAACTTCACTAACCAGTTAACGCTAATCGATTAAGAAGAAACTGCACTAACCAGTTAGCGCTAATCGATTATGAAATCTACTAACCGGTTAACGATAACCCTCACCCTAACCCTAACGCTGCTCAATGAGACGATTCAAATGTGAAGTACTGACACTATATGAATTTGAATTAACTGTGATTAGGTTTAACCTAAACGTTTAACACAATGTGACAGTTGTGCTGATAGGGCTCTATGGGACGGTTCAAATGCACCGTCACAAACATTCTAATGAGTCAATTCAAATGTGAGAACAATATATTGTATTGGTGGATAAGTGTAAGGTTCAAATGCGTATGCTCAAACAATTACCTCCAATTGTTAAAACCGACCTATACATTTCACACAAAACAAACATTAGCAACTTATTTTACATTTAAATTATATAATACAAAATTCGAATATACGTGACACAAGCACAATCAATGAGCAAACCTTCAAAATATGAAAATAAATAATACACAATAAAATGTCTTGCCTACATTTGCAATTCCTAATAAAGTCCATCAAAGTTACCTTTATCACATATATAAATATTCATAAATATTTAAATTTACAATAACCATATCCAGTTCACGAAACACAATGATTCTGCATTTCAAATATTTAGCTTCTCCCACTAGAGCACGTGACACATTCATTGACCGGAGATAAGTCACGTGATTATACGCATAACTAACTTGATATATATATATATATAACCCTAACCCATAATCCTCTAGTCGCACAAGGTCGTGAGTGGATACACACACTAATCAATCTGATTTTCCGAATATTCGTGGTAACTGTCATATAATAAAACAATTATAGTAGTATGAGTCGGTGTACAAGATATTTACGGACCTTCGAAAGTGATGTTAAGGTTAGAGTTACGGTCACATCACTTTTATCAGGTCCGTAAATCGCATGTACACCTCCCCAAAAGACAATAGTTGTATAATGTTCACCGGTTTATGTTCCGAAGGTATGCAATGTCCTAGGACACCTATGCCACGTAACAGGAAATAGGAAAACAACTTTGCACAGCTAACATTACATGATGTCATAACTTTATGTTTTTAACTATATTCTAATAACTATGTTTTACAGAAGCATGACAGGATTTTTTGAAAATAAAAATGTGTTTTCATATTGTCCCTGTGTAAAGTCGTTAAATTGAAGATATATGACGATACAAGGACTGCTGGATTGTTTTTATGTTCACCTATATAGGTACACATATATCATATGTCCTATCTTGTTGCGTTCAACTACAATGTAGTTGGCAAATCGGATAATCACATACCGATATCAGTGGAAGTAGAAACAACCGAGCGGTCCTAGTATCGTCATATATCTTCAATTAAACCACTTTACACAGGCCAATATGAAAACGCATTTTAATTTTTTATATTATTATTTGGAAAAAAATACCGTCATGCACCTTTAACTGTAACATAATTGTATTTTGGCACAGCAATATTGATGATGATGATGAAGATGAGGATGATGGTGTTGATGATGATGCTATAGGATGATCATAAAACAATGATTATGATACAGACTGATAATACTAAATAATACAAAAAAATAATTATACTACATGACGACACTATATGATGATTATACTACATAACATGATACTAGATGATGATACCAAAAATTATGATTATGATACAATGCCATGCTACTAGATGATGATGAGGATGATCATGATGTGTATGGCGATGGTACTAAAAATTATGATAGTACATGAAGACACAAGATTATGATTATACTACATGCTATGATGCTAGATGATGCTACCAAAATGATTATTATAATACAAGATGAACTACTAGATACAGATTATTGATGATGATTATACTACATGATGGTGATAATAATGATGATGATGACGATGAAGCTACTAAAATATGATACTAGATAATGATATGTGAAGATGATGCTACCTGATACGATAATAGATGCTTATGATGACGATGCTGATGATGATATAAAATATGATAATACAAAATAGTGATGATGATTCATGATGATTACAAAATTAGCACAAAAGTTTGACTTTTATAACAAATAATTATGCAAATTTAGCAGAACTAAGTAAACAAAACAAGTCAAACACTAACTCAATTAGAGTTAAATAATATGAATTTTAAGTAAATAACTGCCACATCGTCGCTCGCTCGGTCGCCCCGATTCGCAATTATTTACTTAAAATTCATATCATTGAATACTGATTACTGTTTCTCAACATTTGCGCATTAATTCGACACCTGCTTCCGACACACATTGTCAATTCTAGTGACAACTCGGGGAAAACCAAGCACGCGAGTCTGCCCAATAATTGCTCTTTACACCTGCTTCGAACACGGAGTCCTTGAAGCTGTTCGATCGTACGAATCTGCACTCTTCACATTTTTTCTCTATATATTATTTACCTAGCGGACATTCTTTCCAATCAAATCGTTTCCTTCTCTGTTTGGGGGTAGATTCCTCACGCTTGCGTTTGTTGATACATTCAATACTTGTGTCCACGATCTCCACCGCTCCAATGTCCCCCGCTGCAATATCACTCACAAATTAAATGGCTGATGGATCCATTGGAGTAGAGGTATTTTCAGTTGCGCGAACATGCACTAACCCGCTTGTTCCTGGTGTGTGTGTGTGTGACCTTGTCGCAGTATCGCAAGAGTATCGTGGTTCAAAGTCCAAACTCGACGGATGCAGGACACTGATCGAGCATTCTTTTATGTATTCACTAACAAGAGGTCGTACCTGCTTCATAATACCATCACTAACCCCCACCATGGCAATCTTCACTTCAGTCTCAACACCTTTCCCAAGCTCGGCATTTAATGAAACAAGAGACTTCTTCACTTCCGCTTGGACAGTTTGTGCGATTACTTGTCTCATTTCGCCAGACCATTCTTTTTGTAGATTTCTAACTTGGCGCTCTACCAGAGCGTCAACGACTGACACCGTCGCAAACTCCTCTTCCGAATCACTAAAATCCATACTGAAAAAAAAAATCGTAAGTGTTATTTTATGTCCGGTTTCAGCCATCGAGAAAGCCCAAATGATAAAATTCGTGGCGTTAAAGAAAAACACTAACCTCTACTAACCGGTTAAGGTTAAGATTAGTGGTTTTAGGTAGAGATTATGGGTTTTCTTAATCGATTAAGCATTGTCACTAACCAGTTGACGATAATCCATGGAGAAAACCACTAACCTCTACTAACCGATTAAGAAAACAAGAGGGCCATGATGGCCCTAATTCGCTCACCTGACTCCATGAACACCAGAGGAGAATGTGACATTGAGTTCATACATTATGTGTTTTAAAAAAAAAATGCTATTTTTAGATGGCATTTTACCAAATCTGAAAATGCTTCACCCAAGGATCTTAACTTACTATGAAGTTTGGCCAGCATCGGCCATGTGGTTTCTGAAAAAAAGACGTTCAAAATATCGAATAAATGGACCTTTTGGCGGCCATCATGGATGACATAATCATCCGATTCCGACAAATATTGCACCAGAGCAATCGCCTCATCGATATCTTCAATTTGATATATGACATGACCATATTCGGTCAAAAATAAAATTTGACCCCACAGGCCACGCCCATTTTTTGACCTCGTGGTCACCATTTTAACACCTTTGAAAGGGCATTCTACATCGATCATTCCTACCATGTTTCGTCGAAATCCGGCTGGCGGTTCATGAGAAGAAGATTTTTTAAGAATTTGTGTTATTTTTAGATGGCGGTCATCTTGGATTAGCGACGACCTCCGTTTTAACAAATCTGAAAAGACTTCACCTATGGACCATAACTGTAAAGTTTGGCAACCATGGGCCAAGCGGTTCGTGTGAAGAAGAATTTTGAAATCTCTAATAAAAGAACGACATTTTGACCTTTCGGCGGCCATCTTGGATGACATGACCATCCAATTTCGACAAAAAAAATGCACCAGAGCAATCGCCTCTTTGATACCTTCGATTTGATATAGACATGACCATATTCGGTCAAAAATAAAATTTGACCCCAAGTTGACCCCCACGGGCCACGCCCATTTTTGACCCCGGGGTCACCATTTTAACAACTTTGAAAGAGCATTGTACATCGATCATTCCTACAAGTTTCGTCGAAATCCGGCCAGCGGACCATAACTTTTAAGTTTGGCTACCATGGGCTAAGCGGTTCATGTGAAGAAGAATTTTGAAATCTCTGATAAAAGAACGACCTTTTGACCTTCCGGCGGCCATCTTGGATTACATAACCGTCCAATTAAGACAATAAATGCACCAGAGTGATCGCCTCGTTGTTACCTTCGATTTGATAAATAACATGACCATATTTGGTCAAAAATAAAATTTGACCGCAATTTGACAACACGGGCCACGCCCATTTTTCACACCGGGGTCACCATTTTAACAATTTGAAAGAGCATTGTACATCGATCATTCCTACCAAGTTTCGTCGAAGTCCAGCTAGCGGTTCATGAGAAGAAGATTTTTTAAGAATTTATGCTATTTTTAATCGGCGGCCATCTTGAATTAGCGATGACCTCCATTTTAATAAATCTGAAAAGGCTTCACCCATGGACCATCACATTTTTTAGTTTGGCTACCATGGGCCAAGCGGTTCATGTGAAGAAGAATTTTGAAATCTCTAATAAAAGAACGACCTTTTGACACTTCGGCGGCCATCTTCGATGACATAACAATCCGATGTCGACAAATAAATTCACCAGAGTGATCGCCTCGTTGATACCTTCGATTTGATATATGACATGACCATATTCGGTCAAAAATAAAATTTGACCCCAATTTGACTCCACGGGCCACGCCCATTTTTGACCCCGGGGTCATCATTTTAACAACTTTGAAAGAGCAATGTACATGGATCATTCCTACCAAGTTTTGTTTAAATCCGATTGGCGGTTTTTGAGAAGAAGATTTTTGAAGAATTTGTGCTATTTTTAGACGGCGGCCATCTTGGATTACGTAATGACGTCATTTTAACAATTTTGTAATTCCCCTACAGTAAGGACTATGACCATGAAGTTTGGTGACTATAGGCCCAATGGTTACCGAGGAGAAGACGTTTGAAAATGTTCACGGACGACAACGGACACATTGCGGTAACAATAGCTCACATGAGTTTCTCTCAGGTGAGCTAAAAACTAACCTCTACTAATCGGTTAAGATTAAGATTAGTGGTTTTAGGTAGAGATTAGGGTTTTTCTTAATCGATTAAGCATTGTCACTAACCAGTTGACGATAATACATGGAGAAAACCACTAACCTCTACTAACCGATTAAGGAAAACACTAACCTCTACTAACCGGCTAAGGATTAGTGGTTTTAGGTAGAGATTAGGGGTTTTCTTAATCGATTAAGCATTGTCACTAACCAGTTGACGATAATCCATCGAGAAAACCACTAACCTCTACTAACCGATTAAGAAAAACACTAACCTCTACTAACCGGTTAAGGTTAAGATTAAGATTAGTGGTTTTAGGTAGAGATTAGGGGTTTTCTTAATCGATTAAGCATTGTCACTAACCAGTTGACGATAATCCATCGAGAAAACCACTAACCTCTACTAACCGATTAGAAAAAACACTAACCTCTACTAACCGGTGAAGGTTAAGATTAAGATTAAGTTGTAGTAGAGATTAGGGTTTTTCTTAATCTTTTTATATAGCATTAAGTCACTAACCAGTGACTATACATGAGAAAAAAAACACTAACCTCTAACAACGGATTAAGACTAAACTCTACTATTCGTTAAGATTAAGATTAGTGGATTTTAGGTAGAGATTAGGGTTTTAGGGCGGTTTTCTTAATCGATTAAGCATTGTCACTAACACAGTGTTGACGATAATCCATCGAGAAAACCATAACCCCTCTACCTAAAAACCTAACCTTTAAGGAAAACACATATAACCTCTACTAACCGCTGACTAAGGAATTATGGTTTTCGGTAGAGATTAGGGTTTTTCCTTAATCGATTAAGTATTTTCCACCTAACCAGTTGACGATAATCCATTCGAGAAAAACCACTAACCTACTAACCGTTAAGAAAAAGTATAACCTCTAACTAACCTAGTTAAGAGGTTAAGATTAGTGTTCTTAGGTACAGATTAGGGTTTTCCTTAATCGATTAAGCATTGTCACAAACCAGTTTGAACGATAATTCCAATCGAAAAAGAAAACCACTAACCTCTATTAACCGATTAAGAAAAACAACCTAACCTCTAACTAACTCGGTTAAGGTTTAAGATTAAGATTAGTGGTTTAGGTAGAGAATTCAGGGTTTTTCTTTAATCGGATTAAGCAATTGTCACTAACCAATTGACGATAATCCATCGAGGAAAACCACTAACCTCTAATAACCGTTAAGGAAAACACTAACCTCTACTAACCGGCTAAGGATTAGTGGTTTTCGGTAAGATTAGGGGTTTTCTTTAATTTTCGATTAAGATTTTCACTAACCTGTTGACGATAATCCATTCGAAGAAAACCACTAACCCTCTAACCGATTAATTAAAAAAGTATAACCTCTACTAACTAGTGAAGGTTAAGATTAGTGTTTTTAGTAAACCAGATTAGGGGTTGACTTAATCGAATAAGCATTGTCACTTTTTAACCAAGTTGACGAGAATCCATTTAGAACCACTAACCTCAATTACCCGATTAAAAAAACCACTAACCTTCCTACTTTAAAACCGGTTAGGTTAAGATTAAGAATAGTTGGTTTTAGGTACAGAGATTAAGGGGTTTTCCTAAAAAATCGATTTAAGCAATGTCACAACCAGATTACGATAATCCAATCCGAGGGAAAACCACTAACCTTCTACTTAACCGGTTTAAGGAAAACACTAACCTCTTACTTAACCACTAAGGAAATTAGGGATTTTCGGTTTTTAGAGGATTAGGGGTTTTCTTAATCGATTAAAAGTATTTTGGGCACTAACCATTTTGACGATAATTCCAATCGAGACAAACCACTAACCTACAAACGATTAAGAAAAAGTAAACCTCTACTAACTATGATATAAGGTTAAGATTAGAGGTTTTGAGGTACAGATTAGAATTTTTTCTTAATCCGATTAAGCATTGTCCACTAGCCAGTTGACGAAATAACCCATCGAGAAAACCACAAACCTCCTTAGTTAACCGATTAAGAAAAACACTAACCTCATACTAACCGGTTAAGGTTAAGATTAACCGAGGTTAGTAAGGTTTTTAGGTAGGATTAGGGGTTTTCTAATCGATTAAGCATTGTCACTAACCAGTTGACGATAATCCATCGAGAAAACCACTAACCTCTACTAACCGATTAAGAAAAACCACTAACCTAACTACTAATCGGTAGAAGATTAGTGGTTTTTAGGTAGTAGATTAGGGGTTTTACTTAATCGACTCAGCATTGTCTACTACCAGTTAGACGATAATCCAGTGGAGCAAAAACCACTAACCGTAATCTACAATAACCGATTAAGAAAAAACACTAACCTAATACTAACCGGTTAAGGTTAAGGTTAATTATTAATGATTAGTGGTTTTAGGTAGAGATTAGGGGGGGTTTTCTTAATCGAGTCGATTAGCATTGTTACTAACCAGTTGATGATAATCCATGGAGAAAACCAAAACTACTAACTAACTAAGCTAACCGATTAAGGAAATTAAAACACTAACCTCTACTAACCTGGTCTAAGGATTAGTGGTTTTTAGGTAGAGAGAGATTAGGGGTTTTCTTAATTCGATTAAGTATTTTCACTAACCAGTTGACGAAATAAACCATCGAGAAAACCACTAACCTACTAACCGATTAAGAAAAAGTATAACCTCTACTAACTAGTTAAGGTTAAGATTAAGATTAGTGGTTTTAGGTAGAGATTAGGGGTTTTCTTAATCGATTAAGCATTGTCACTAACCAGGTTGACGATAAATCCATCGAGAAAAACCACAACCTACTACTACCAACCGATTAAGGAAAAAACACTAACTTACTAACCGGTGAAGGTTAAGAATTAAGATTTTTTTTTAATTGATATTTTAGGTAGAGATTAGGGTTTTTCTTAATCGATTCAAGCCACGTCACTAACCAGTTGACGATAATACCAAGGAGAAAACCCACTAACCATCTACTAATCCGATTAAGAAAACAAAAAAACTAACCGCTACTAATCCGGCGAAGGATTAGAGTGGTGTTTTAGGTAAGAGAATTAGGGGTTTTCATTAATTCGATTAAAAGCATTAATCACTAAACCAGTTGACGATAATCCATCGAGAAAACCACTAACCTACTAACCTACCGATTAAGAAAAACACTAACCTCTACCTAACCTCTTTAAGGTTAAAGATTAAGATTAGTGGTTTTAGGTAGAAGAATTAGGGTTTTCTTAATCGATTATTAAGCATTGTCACTAAAAACCCAGTTGACGATAATCCATCGAGAAAACACAAAACCTCTACCTAAATCGTTTAAGGAAAAACAACTAACCTCCTACTAACCGGCCTAAGGATTAGTGGTTTCGGTAGAGATTATGTTTTCTTAATCCCGATTAGTAAGTTTCACTAAAAACCAGTTGACGATAACCATCGAGAAAACACTAACCTACAAACCGATTAAGAAAAAGGTATAAGGACCTCTACTAACTTAAGTTAAGGTTAAGATTAGTGGTTTTTAAGGTACAGATAGGGGTTTCTTAATTCGATTAAGGCATTGTTTTTCACTTAACACAAGTTGACGAAATCCATTGAGAAAACCACTAACCTCTATTAACCGTTAAAAAAACAACTAACCTCCTACTAACCGGTAAGGTTAAGATTAAGATTAGTGGTTTTAGTAGAGATTAAGGGTTTTCTTAATCGATTAAGGCATTGTCAAAACCTAACCAGTTGAACCCAATAATCTCAACGAGAAAACCACAAACTCTATAACCGATTAAGAAAAACAAAAAAAACTAACCTCTACTAAACCGGTGAAGGTTAAGATTAAGATTAGTGTTGGTTTTTGGTTTTTTAGTAGAGATTAAGGGGTTTATTTCTTAATCGATTCAAGCAATTGGTCACTAACCAGTTACGAATAATCCATGAGAAAACCACTAACAAATCCTACTAACCGCTTAAGGAAAACAAAACCTAACCTCTAACCTAACCGCTAAGGATTAGATGTTTTAGGTAGAGATTATGGGTTTTCTTAATCCGATTAAGTATTTCACTTAACCAGTTGAAAAAACGATAATCCATCGAAGGAAAACAACCTAACCTACTAACCGGATTTAAGAATAAAGTTAAAAATAACCTCTAACGAACTTAGTTAAGGTTTTTAAGGATTAAGATTAGGGGTTTCTTTTAAGGTAGAGATTAAGGGGTTTTCTTAATCATTAAGACATTGTCCTAACCAAGTTGACCGATTAACCCAACGCGAAAACCACTAACCTCCTATAACCGATAAGAAAACCATACTAAACCTTCTACAGTACAATCCGTGAAGGTTAAGATTAAATTAAGTGGAAACAGGTAAGATTTAATGGTTTTTCCTAATCTATTAAGCAAAGGTCAACTACCATTTGACGAAATACATTGGAGAAAACCACAACCTCTACTTAACCGAATTAAGAAAAAAACTAACCTCTACTTTAAATTCGGTTAAGATTAAGATTGGGGGTTTTTAGGTAGAGATTAGAGGGTTTTCTTAATCGATTAAGCAAATTGATCACTAACCAAATTGAACGATAATACCATACGAGAAAACCACTTAACCTCTACTAAACCAGATTCAAAGAAAAAACCTAACCACTAACCTAACCCTACTTAACCGGATTAATTAAAATTAAGATTAGTGGTTTTAGGGTAGGAGAATTAGGGGTTTTTCTTAATCGATTAAGCAATGATTCACTAAGCCAGTTGAACGATAATCCAACCATCGAGAAAACCCACTAACCTCTACTAACCGCCGATAAGAAACAAAAAGTATAAAAACCTCTACTAACCTTAGTTTGAGTAAGAATTAAGGATTAAGAATAACAAGTGGTCTTTTAGGTACAGATTTAAGGGGTTTTCCTTAAATCGATTAAGCAATCTTGTCACTAAAAACCATTGACGATAATCCATCGAGAAAACCATTAACCTCCTAACTAACCAAATAAAAGAAGAAAAACCACTAACCAACCTTACTACCGGCTTAAAGATTAAGCTTCCGTGGTTTTTAAGGTAGAGATTAAGGGTTTTCTAAAAATCGTTTTAAGCATGTTCAACCTAACCAGTTACGATAATCCATCGAGAAAACCACTAACCTCTAACTAACCGGCTTAAGAAAAAGGTATAACCTCTACTTAAAACTTTAAGGTAAATTCAGTGGTTTTAAGGTACAGATTAGGGGTTTTTCTTAATCCGATTAAAGCATTGTCCCACTAACCAAGTTGACGATAAATCCAAGAGAGAAAACCACTAACCTCTACTAACCGATTAAGAACAAAACCCTACCTAACCTACTAATCGGAATTAAGGTTATAAAAATTAAGTGTTTTAGGGTTAGAAGATTAAGGGGTGTTTCTTAATCGATTAAAGCCATTGTTCCAGGAAACCATTGAACGATAATCCTTGGAGAGGCACCACTAACCTTTTCTTAACTAACCGATTTTTTTTTAAGAAAAACACTAACCTCTTACTATCGTTTATATAAAAATATTAATGGTTAAGGTAGTAGATTTAGGGTTTCTTAATCCGATTAAGCATTTTCACTAACCAGTTGAGATAATACCATCGAGAAAACCATTAACCTCTACATAACCGATTAAGAACAAAGAAACGAGGCCGAAAGCCACGAATGGCCCAGTTTTTTGCAAGCATCAAGACACGTTGGATAACATAAAATTATACCCACTTTTTGTAGACTAGAATGGCCGTGGCCTGCATGTCGCAAGACCTTGGGGCGAGGCCATGGACAACTAAAAAAAATAAAAAAAAGATATAGTAAGATGGTAAAAACTTTAACCGAAAAAAAAACTTTAAACCGGAACACACGGACCGTACGGGAACGGACGACGGACGGATGGACATATGCCAAAATGCCGACGATATCGCGCTTTCAGCTAGCGGGTGCGACAATGATGATAAACACCAATGTGAAGTATCAAGGTAATGGGTGAAGCAGTTGCAGAGATATAGTACACGAAAAAACTTTAACAAAACAATTCAAAGTAATTTGACCTTGACATTGGGAACAGGGGCCGCACGGTTGGGGGTTAGAATGAAAATATGGATGATGATAAACACCCATGTGAAGTTTCAAGGTAACGGGCGAAGCAGTTGCAGAGATGTAGTATAACGAAAAACTTTTAACCAAAAAACTATAACCAGACGTACGTTAAAAAGTTAACGTTGAAAATGGCTAAGTCAATTACGTAGAAATAATAGGTGAAGGTAAAAAAAATGGTCACATGTTGGATAGTTGTATGTGGTAGGCACCCCTTGGTTATGAAGCTGTGAAAGTTTGGTGGTCCAAGGTGGTACAGTACCAAATAAATGGACTTAAACACGAAAACTTAACATTGTAAACGCAAAAACTTAACATTGAAAATGGCTAAGTCGACTGCGCGGAAAAAATGGGTCAAGTTAAAAAAAAAGTAACATGTTGGATAGTGATATGTGGTGGGCACCCCTTGATTATGAAGCTGTGAAAGTTTGGTGGTCCTAGGTGGTACAGTACTAAATAAATGGACTTAAACACGAAAACTTAACATTGTAAACGCGAAAACTTAACATTGAAAATGGCTAAGTCGACTGCGCGGAAAAAATGGGTCAAGTTAAAGAAAAAGTAACATGTTGGATAGTGATATGTGGTGGGCACCCCTTGATTATGAAGCTGTGAAAGGTTGGTGGTCCTAGGTGGTACAGTAACAAAGAAATGGACTCGAACTTAACATTGATTGTGGACGCCGCCCAACGCCCGCCGCCCGCCCGCCCGCCAATCCAATAGCCTGGATTTTTTTTCCAAAAACCTGGCTAAAAACACTAACCTCTACTAACCGGTTAAGGTTAAGATTAAGATTAGTGGTTTTAGGTAGAGATTAGGGGTTTTCTTAATCGATTAAGCATTGTCACTAACCAGTTGACGATAATCCATCGAGAAAACCACTAACCTACTAACCGATTAAGAAAAAGTATAACCTCTACTAACCGGTTAAGGTTAAGATTAAGATTAAGATTGGTGGTTTTAGGTAGAGATTAGGGGTTTTCTTAATCGATTAAGCATTGTCACTAACCAGTTGACGATAATCCATCGAGAAAACCACTAACCTCTACTAACCGATTAAGAAAAACACTAACCTCTACTAATCGGTTAAGATTAAGATTAGTGGTTTTAGGTAGAGATTAGGGGTTTTCTTAATCGATTAAGCATTGTCACTAACCAGTTGACGATAATCCATGGAGAAAACCACTAACCTCTACTAACCGATTAAGAAAAACACTAACCTCTACTAACCGGTTAAGGTTAATATTAAGATTAGTGGTTTTAGGTTGAGATTAGGGGTTTTCTTAATCGATTCAGCATTGTCACTAACCAGTTGACAATAATCCATGGAGAAAACCACTAACCTCTACTAACCGATTAAGGAAAACACTAACCTCTACTAACCGGCTAAGAATTAGTGGTTTTAGGTAGAGATTAGGGGTTTTCTTAATCGATTAAGCATTGTCACTAACCAGTTGACGATAATCCATCGAGAAAACCACTAACATCTACTAACCGTTTAAGGAAAACACTAACCTCTACTAACCGGTTAAGGATTAGTGGTTTTAGGTAGAGATTAGGGGTTTTCTTAATCGATTAAGCATTGTCACTAACCAGTTGACAATAATCCATGGAGAAAACCACTAACCTCTACTAACCGATTAAGGAAAACACTAACCTCTACTAACCGGCTAAGGATTAGTGGTTTTAGGTAGAGATTAGGGGTTTTCTTAATCGATTAAGTATTTTCACTAACCAGTTGACGATAATCCATCGAGAAAACCACTAACCTACTAACCGATTAAGAAAAAGTATAACCTCTACTAACTAGTTAAGGTTAAGATTAGTGGTTTTAGGTAGAGATTAGGGGTTTTCTTAATCACTTAAGCATTGTCACTAACCAGTTGACGATAATCCATCGAGAAAACCACTAACCTCTATTAACCGATTAAGAAAAACACTAACCTCTACTAACCGGTTAAGGTTAAGATTAAGATTAGTGGTTTTAGGTAGAGATTAGGGGTTTTCTTAATCGATTAAGCATTGTCACTAACCAGTTGACGATAATCCATCGAGAAAACCACTAACCTCTACTAACCGATTAAGAAAAACACTAACCTCTACTAACCGGTTAAGGTTAATATTAAGATTAGTGGTTTTAGGTAGAGATTAGGGGTTTTCTTAATCGATTCAGCATTGTCACTAACCAGTTGACGATAATCCATGGAGAAAACCACTAACCTCTACTAACCGATTAAGGAAAACACTAACCTCTACTAACCGGCTAAGGATTAGTGGTTTTCGGTAGAGATTAGGGGTTTTCGGTAGAGATTAAGTATTTTCACTAACCAGTTGACGATAATCCATCGAGAAAACCACTAACCTACTAACCGATTAAGAAAAAGTATAACCTCTACTAACTAGTTAAGGTTAAGATTAGTGGTTTTAGGTACAGATTAGGGGTTTTCTTAATCGATTAAGCATTGTCACTAACCAGTTGACGATAATCCATGGAGAAAACCACTAACCTCTACTAACCGATTAAGAAAAACACTAACCTCTACTAACCGGCTAAGGATTAGTGGTTTTAGGTAGAGATTAGGGGTTTTCTTAATCGATTAAGCATTGTCACTAACCAGTTGACGATAATCCATCGAGAAAACCACTAACCTCTACTAACCGTTTAAGGAAAACACTAACCTCTACTAACCGGCTAAGGATTAGTGGTTTTCGGTAGAGATTAGGTGTTTTCTTAATCGATTAAGTATTTTCACTAACCAGTTGACGATAATCCATCGAGAAAACCACTAACCTACTAACCGATTAAGAAAAAGTATAACCTCTACTAACTAGTTAAGGTTAAGATTAGTGGTATTTTGGTTACAGATTAGGGGTTTTCTTAATCGATTAAGCATTGTCACTAACCAGTTGACGATAATCCATCGAGAAAACCACTAACCTCTATTAACCGATTAAGAAAAACACTAACCTCTACTAACCGGTTAAGGTTAAGATTAAGATTAGTGGTTTTAGGTAGAGATTAGGGGTTTTCTTAATCGATTAAGCATTGTCACTAACCAGTTGACGATAATCCATCGAGAAAACCACTAACCTCTACTAACCGATTAAGAAAAACACTAACCTCTACTAATCGGTTAAGATTAATATTAGTGGTTTTAGGTAGAGATTAGGGGTTTTCTTAATCGATTCAGCATTGTCACTAACCAGTTGACGATAATCCATGGAGAAAACCACTAACCTCTACTAACCGATTAAGAAAAACACTAACCTCTACTAACCGGTTAAGGTTAATATTAAGATTAGTGGCTTTAGGTAGAGATTAGGGGTTTTCTTAATCGATTCAGCATTGTCACTAACCAGTTGACGATAATCCATGGAGAAAACCACTAACCTCTACTAACCGATTAAGGAAAACACTAACCTCTACTAACCGGCTAAGGATTAGTGGTTTTAGGTAGAGATTAGGGGTTTTCTTAATCGATTAAGCATTGTCACTAACCAGTTGACGATAATCCATCGAGAAAACCACTAACCTACTAACCGATTAAGAAAAAGTATAACCTCTACTAACTAGTTAAGGTTAAGATTAGTGGTTTTAGGTACAGATTAGGGGTTTTCTTAATCGATTAAGCATTGTCACTAACCAGTTGACGATAATCCATCGAGAAAACCACTAACCTCTATTAACCGATTAAGAAAAACACTAACCTCTACTAACCGGTTAAGGTTAAGATTAAGATTAGTGGTTTTAGGTAGAGATTAGGGGTTTTCTTAATCGATTAAGCATTGTCACTAACCAGTTGACGATAATCCATCGAGAAAACCACTAACCTCTACTAACCGTTTAAGGAAAACACTAACCTCTACTAACCGGCTAAGGATTAGTGGTTTTCGGTAGAGATTAGGGGTTTTCGGTAGAGATTAAGTATTTTCACTAACCAGTTGACGATAATCCATCGAGAAAACCACTAACCTACTAACCGATTAAGAAAAAGTATAACCTCTACTAACTAGTTAAGGTTAAGATTAGTGGTTTTAGGTACAGATTAGGGGTTTTCTTAATCGATTAAGCATTGTCACTAACCAGTTGACGATAATCCATGGAGAAAACCACTAACCTCTACTAACCGATTAAGGAAAACACTAACCTCTACTAACCGGCTAAGGATTAGTGGTTTTAGGTAGAGATTAGGGGTTTTCTTAATCGATTAAGCATTGTCACTAACCAGTTGACGATAATCCATCGAGAAAACCACTAACCTCTACTAACCGTTTAAGGAAAACACTAACCTCTACTAACCGGCTAAGGATTAGTGGTTTTAGGTAGAGATTAGGGGTTTTCTTAATCGATTAAGTATTTTCACTAACCAGTTGATGATAATCCATCGAGAAAACCACTAACCTACTAACCGATTAAGAAAAAATATAACCTCTACTAACTAGTTAAGGTTAAGATTAGTGATTTTAGGTAGAGATTAGGGGTTTTCTTAATCGATTAAGCATTGTCACTAACCAGTTGACGATAATCCATCGAGAAAACCACTAACCTCTACTAACCGATTAAGAAAAACACTAACCTCTACTAATCGGTTAAGATTAAGATTAGTGGTTTTAGGTAGAGATTAGGGGTTTTCTTAATCGATTCAGCATTGTCACTAACCAGTTGACGATAATCCATGGAGAAAACCACTAACCTCTACTAAACGATTAAGAAAAACACTAACCTCTACTAACCGGTTAAGGTTAAGATTAGTGGTTTTAGGTTGAGATTAGGGGTTTTCTTAATCGATTCAGCATTGTCACTAACCAGTTGACGATAATCCATCGAGAAAACCACTAACCTCTACTAACCGTTTAAGGAAAACACTAACATCTACTAACCGGCTAAGGATTAGTGGTTTTAGGTAGAGATTAGGGGTTTTCTTAATCGATTAAGTATTTTCACTAACCAGTTGACGATAATCCATCGAGAAAACCACTAACCTACTAACCGATTAAGAAAAAGTATAACCTCTACTAACTAGTTAAGGTTAAGATTAGTGGTTTTAGGTACAGATTAGGGGTTTTCTTAATCGATTAAGCATTGTCACTAACCAGTTGACGATAATCCATCGAGAAAACCACTAACCTCTATTAACCGATTAAGAAAAACACTAACCTCTACTAACCGGTTAAGGTTAAGATTAAGATTAGTGGTTTTAGGTAGAGATTAGGGGTTTTCTTAATCGATTAAGCATTGTCACTAACCAGTTGACGATAATCCATCGAGAAAACCACTAACCTCTACTAACCGATTAAGAAAAACACTGACCTCTACTAACCGGTTAAGGTTAAGATTAATTGTTTTAGGTAGAGATTAGGGGTTTTCTTAATCGATTAATCATTTTCACTAACCAGCTGACGATAATCCATCGATAAACCACTAACCTACTAACCGATGAAGAAAAAGTATAACCTCTACTAACTAGTTAAGGTTAAGAAAAACACTGACCTCTACTAACCGGTTAAGGTTAAGATTAGTTGTTTTATGTAGAGATTAGGGGTTTTCTTAATCGATTAAGCATTGTCACTAACCAGTTGACGATAATCCATCGAGAAAACCACTAACCTCTACTAACCGATTAAGAACAAGAAATGCGTCTGTCGAACGCGGATGTCACCTGCAGCATATTTGAGAACATTAGGTGTACGCTCCCATAGAAAGTCGGGTACTTGTAAACCCCACTACTTCAAAGAAAACGTGGGGTCGGGAAACCCGAGTTGCACAGCTGGATACTGGAATAAACCTGTCTGCATCCCCAATACCAACCAGATTTAATGTTCCTTTAATGTTCCTAACACCGGGTCAAATGGCCCATTAGGCGATATGATAAGATTCTGAAATTCCCAGTTAAATTCTAAATATGTTATAACGCAAATAAAATCTATAAATAATGCTATAATCAATTTTATCATTATCAGAGATGCAAAAATGCCTTTTCTCCCGTCAAAATCGGTTGACCAACGACAAATATATTGTGAAAAGAAAGAAATTAAGATTTTACCAAAATATGTGTTCCGAAGACCTCTCCAAATCCCGCCAAAATGGTTCCAATACGGCGTAGGAATATGCGGGCCAAAATACTATCTATGATACCATTATAATATAAAATCGTATTCAATATTTATATACACCGAGGTGAATCGATATATGTATGCATTCCACTAAACAACGAAAACTAACAAGAAGCCAAATCGCCAAACATAATCCTTATGTGCGAAAATGAAACTGGACGTGTGAGAACTATTTTGTGTCCGCGCATGGATAATGGTCAGGCGGCTTGACCACTGCATAGGACAGAATAAATATGTCTGGTTTCTGAACTAAAATGGGAAGATATAATAAATACTAATCTTTTTTTGTTATTATTCGATAGCAGAGATATGTACTAGATATTTGCTGTATTTTTATATTTTATTCAAAATGTAGCAGTAAATATACAGAGCACATAATTATGGCACCACGATTGCAAAACCTGCAATTATCTATGCCATACATGCATACATATGGCATATGTTGTCATGACGGAGAAATGGGGCTTATGATCTATGCTGCCAATTCCTCTACCCAAATCCCCTGCATATCCGCGCAGTCTGATCAGGGTCTGCACGGTTCGCCATTCCGTCTATCTCAATTGATTTCATACATAATAGCAGCCGCGATATTCAAAGAATAATATTTATAACAGCCTTGTGTTTTTTAGTAAATGATGACATCTTGTAATATGCTTTGAAAGTGTCATAAATATTCGTTGTCATGTACGGAAGAAAATCATAAATTATGTAAATATTTTTCATGAACTATGACAACTGTGGAAATGTATCAAATTACTTACATGGTTGGTCTCATAACGGATCACTGTGTACATAGTATACGCATATACAAATATAAGGCCAAATATGTATAATTTGCAATTGTGTGTTATTGATTAGAATATTTGCACTAATTGACACTGAGAATGATTGGGAGTCGAAGCGTTTTCCTGGTATCATTAATGTTACTCCTTCAAAAAACTTTAGCCCTGATCAGACTGCGCGGACTTGAGATTGATACAGATCGAGCTCCGTGTCAGTTGCATAATTTGGTGGCCAAATTCTTATTTCTCAATGAAAGATATCAAGTTAGGAGTCCTTTAGAATCGTTTCATTGAGATCATTGAGACTCCCAACTTGACATTTTTTGGTGCAGATATTTATTGTTATCCAGAATTGATAAAATTACGCACCTTAGCTTGAGCTCTGTTGATAGTTTATAAAACTTTTCTAATCAAACGTTTTAACAGTCATTCATTCAGTATCAAATAAACTGACAGTCTAGATCCTGATGTGACTGCTCATTCTGATCTGGACCTAAGCTGCAAAGATTACGGCCATAATAGTCGCTGATGGTAATAAAACTCACCTGTACATATTCTCATGCACGATGGTCGAGTCTGGCGGTTACTGGAGACTCCAGTAAGGCAGTGAAAGTAGTTCTGCATGCTTTGTTATCTTATTAGCTGACCCCATAGTGCAATACAAAATCATTAACAGGAACATTAACCTGTCAGAATCAGCTTGGCATTTGGCTGTTCGTTTTCTATGGGACTGTACACATAATGAACTGTGACAAAGTGGTTAACCGAAAAGTGTGACGGACGGACAGACATAAAGCACATTTATATATAAGGCATTTTATTTATACACCAGTGACAGATGAAAAACGGGTCCCACGTCCAGCTAAAATCTGATACTCTCGCCAATGGTAATTGTTATATGATTATCCAAATTAAACAAATGAATTAAAATACTTTTAGATACATCAACCTAAATCCACTATTCTATATGATTTCTGCAGGGGGGGGGGGAGGGGGATTATGTCCGGAGTCTTATGTCCCTGGTAAACCCAGATATACAGGTCTGTAGTGTTGAGAGGGTTAGGAAATAGGACCCGATTTTTATTACATATAAACTAAACCAAGAACTGCCATCTTTGTGAAGTCTGATGTGTATGCCTAGTTTTCCCATTGCCAAATGGTCAAACTATGAATCTGGCTATCCTATAGAATCGGAATGGATAATTTTGCTATATCTGACCTGGACCTTACACATGTAGGCTAAATGGTGTTACTACACAATGCCACTATCAGTTGCCAGATGGTCTCTGGAGATGTGTAGACAAGGAAAGTAGTCCCTGAAAAGTGGTTGCTATGTGTTGGGTAATAAATAAGTGGGCAGTGGTTTTGCTGCAGTCGTTATCTCTTAATGGTCAGTTGTATAGCCTCACACAGTAGGTGGTCACTGTGGCGAAAAGCGGTTGGATTTTATGGAATTATTTTAAATGGAAATGGAAAATTCACATCATGCGGTTGCAAAATATCTCCGGTCTACATATTCTGCAGTTATCTGATAAAATGATATCTGTATCTGATGGAGTCGTTTTGGAAATGTATCGGTTGAGATCTAAAGCGCAACTCAAATCATGTGTGCCATCTATTCGAGACGGTGTGGGTCTTAAAATAGCATTTCATAATACTCGTTCCCTTCATCTTCATTTCGGTGACTTGAAGTCTGAGTACAACTTGTTGGCGACAGATGTGCTTGCTATCACTGAGACACGTTTGATACCTGCAGATAGTGATGTGGATTTTTCTTTACCAGGATTTTCTCTGCATAGATTTGATAGTCTGTCGACGACTCAGACTCGACCGCATTATGGCACAGTAGTCTATTGTAAAGACACTTGCTCTTTTGAAGATGTACGCTCTTTAAATTTTAATGGTGTTGAGATTGTTTACGGCATACATCGAGCAGGTTCATTGACAGTTGTACTAGTGTTTATTTACATTCCTCCCAGAGCTGCTACAATGAATCAATTTGTGGCACTCTTTGACAAGTTAGCTTCTATCGGAGCTTTTTCACAAAACTGTATTGTACTGGGTGATTTTAACATGTGCCCTTTGAGCATATCCACTTGTCGGACCACTGAGAGATACAATATGGTTCAACTTATTACTTCCCCTACTTCAGATTATGATAGCATACTTGACCATATATACACAAATTGTCCTGAGAAAGTGCTAAGAAGTGGCATGCTCGAGAGTTATTATTCTGACCATAAACCAATTTGTGTTGAAATTTCAGTCCTGTCAACTTGTTATGTGATACTGTCTATTCGTCGTGTTAACTTGTTGACTCTAGTGATGTTGTCGTTCATTCGAAATACCTCGGCTACGGGTACTGCTGCAATACAACAACAACTAGATTGGTCAGTAAGCGAGGCTTACGGAATACCCCCCGCGTGGGCCCAGGTACCCCTAAAATATGTCAAAATGTCCAAGTGTGTGGGCTTGCGACCTTGACTCTGGGATTAGCGCGAGCGGCATGAACGTGAATTTGTCACAGGGTGGTAGAGGTCCATTGGAGCAATAAGTGTGTGAAATGTGAAGCAGATCCGAGAAAGGAAATAGAAGTTATAAGCGATTTCTCTGATGTTAAGTTTTGTAAAGAGACTACCGTATAACCTCGAATTAAAAATAATAAAAAATTACCAAGGACCGCCAATTTCAAACACAAATAAGGATTTAAGGATTATTTGTGTTTGAAATTGGCGGTCATTGGTAAAATAAAAGATATATTTTTTTTTTTTAATTTGGGGGGGGGGGTTTGGGGGGGGGGGGTGGCGTTTATTAGGAGGGGGCGTTAATTCGAGGTTATACGGTATGTATGTGACGTTGACCTCGAGATCAGCGGGGATTTGTCACAGCATATGAAATATTAAGAATTTGCAATGAAAGAAATAGAAGTTATAACATATTTCTCTGATGTTAAGTTTTGTAGAGACTAAGTATGTGGGGGTTGGACAGTCGTAGATTTGTCATAGCAAGATAGTACAACCTTAGAGGAATGCACAAATGAAATAATAAGAATTTTCAATGAAGGAAATAGAAGTTATAACTTATTTCTCTGATGTTAAGTTTTGTAAAGAGACTAAGTATTTGACCTTGACTTGGGATCAGCGGGGGTTGGACGGTCATGGATTTGGCACAGCATGGTATTAGAGCCTTACAGGAATGCATGTGTGAAATATTAAGAATTTTAGATGAAGGAAATATAAGTTAGAACAATATTTCTCTGATGTTAAGTTTTGTAAAGAGACTAAGTATTTGACCTTGACCTTGGGATCAGCGGGGGTTGGACGGTCGTGGAATTTGGCACAGCATGGTAGTAGAGCCTTACAGGAATGCATGTGTGAAATATTAAGGATTTTAGATGAAGGAAATAGAAGTTAGAACAATATTTCTCTGATGTTAAGTTTTGTAAAGAGACTAAGTATTTGACCTTGACCTTGGGATCTGCGGGGGTTGGACGGTCGTGGATTTGGCACAGCATGGTAGTAGAGCCTTACAGGAATGCATGTGTGAAATATTAAGCATTTTAGATGAAGGAAATAGAAGTTACAACAATATTTCTCTGATGTTAAGTTTACGGACTAAGTATTTGACCTTGACCTTGGGATCTGCGGGGGTTGGACGGTCGTGGATTTGGCACAGCATGGTAGTAAAGCTTGATAGTGATGGCGATAGTGACAGGTCGGGTGTAAATTTGCGCGCGGTAAATTGGATAGTTTAGTGCGTCATTCTCACTCCAAATGTGTTTTTTTCTATAAAAATACAAAAACAAATGTGTAGAATCACAAAACATTGGATTATATCGTAAAAAAATACAATAAAGATGATTAATTGTGTTTTTTCTCGAGAACAATAGAAGCGGGCAAAGTGAACTGACATTACTGTGAACAAAGTATGAGCTTTGGTCACTGTCAGGTGCAAGCCATAGGTGTACTACATATTGTGACAGTGCGCTATACCTGGATGTTCAGTGGAATAAATTGTAAAAATATATATGGACATTATATGGAGTACGTCTAGTTAAAAGGTAATATTTATCTACCATTCTCCCAGTTGAAAAATCAACAACTAGCATGTCTCATTTGGCTTTGGAATCAGACCAACAATTGAGCGATGTCAGTGACATTGAAACAGTCTCGGCATCACAATCTTTGATACGAAAACGCAAACAGTGCGCGACCTCCCCAGCCGGCACCTTGGAAGTCCAGACGTTAAAGCGTCATAACTCAGTACCGGATATAAGAATCACGCCAGTCCGCTCAACAAAACGTGCACTAACGGCAACAAAAACGCCGAAGAGTAGGACTCCGCACCATTTCGCGAGATGTTCATAAGTACATTCAAGGACCCATCATTCCAAGAGGGTATCTCACCAATGATAGGCAACCTTGTGACCCCATTAATTGAACAGTCTATCAAACGGGCTGTTGACTCTGCCATCAAAGGTGTGAGAAACGAAGTTGTAAAACCACTGGCAGAATCCAACGATAAACTAACACAGCTGGTTGAGGAACAAAATGTCACGATTCAACGACAGCAGTCCCGAATATCAGAGCTAGAGTCGGAGTACGACCTTGTATGCACAGAACTTGACGAGCTCAAGTTATCCGTGAATGACCTTGAACAGTATGGCCGCCGAAACAACTTGCGGATATCTAATATGATGACCGGCTCGTAACGCCACCGAAGCTGAGATAACCGAACACACCGTGAAGTTTATAAACGAGTCGGTATTAAAGGCGACACCTGGATCTGATATTGCACCCATAACCTCTGATCAGATCGACAGGTGCCACCCAGTTAGTCAAATGATTCGTGGTACGCGAAGTGTCCTTATCAAATTTGACAAATACCACACCAAACAGACAATATACAAGGCCAAAGCTAATTTAAAGGGCGATATCCACAAACGATACATCTCAGAAGATTTAACGCGCCACAACTACTCGGTAGTACAGGAATTAACACGTCTGAGACGATCCGGGCATATTGTGTCATTCTGGACACGAGACGGAACGATCTACGCCAAACTGTCACCAGACGATCGACCAGCCAAAATTCGCACAGAATATGACATCAACGACCTAATTGGGAGACAAAATCGACCCCCACCGCACGTTGTCCGTCGCGAGAGCGAACGCGAGCATATGAGTACTTCACTGCCCCCCTTACGCCAGTGAACGGGGTCTACACTGCCTGCCGTGCAGCCAGTATAACTATTCTCATTTCAACGCATTATGACTTGTTTATATATAACCATATTCGCGAAGAAAGCCGCCCACTTGGTGTTGGAGTACTGACCAGTCCGTCCTGGATCTCACATTTCGGTTTCGCAGTGAGATTTGCGATGAACATCGTAAACATGTAGTCAGCTGTTTTGGAATCCCATCCTTCCCTTCACATGCGATATGTCAATGTCCGAAGGGAAGCCGTCTGGGATCCTGCTTCCGGATAGGGATTGAAACAGACCATGCTTTAAGAAATGACAGACAGCGTACACTCCCTGATCTGAATATACATTCGGTTATATACTGATCTGGGTCTATACTGATTGTAAATCATGTATCATCCATTCATCCATTCATCCATTACTCGTCATGTCATGTCACGTCATTCTGCAACAAACCTGGCTGATGTTCTGGTTTAAGAAGTGACAAACAGCGTACACCCTGATCAGATTATACATTCGTGTATATGCTGATCTGGGGATACACTGGTTGTATGTAAATCATGTATCGTTCATTTATCCACTACTCGTCATGTCACGTCATTTTTCAATAAACCTGGCTGATGTTCCATTTTAAGAAGTGACAAACAGCGTTCACCCTGATCGGATTATACATTCGTGTACATGTCTGTCTGGGTCTACACTGAGGTTGGTACTGGTGGGTCTAGCATGTATCGTTCATTCAATATAATACTCGTCATGTCATGTCAACGTCATTCTTCAATATATCTGGCTGGATGTTCCGTTTTAAGAGGTGACAAACAGCGTGCACCCAGATAAGAATATGCATTCGTGTACATGCTGATCTGGGTCTACACTGGTTGCAATCATGTATCGTTCATTTATTCAATACTCGTCATGTCATGTCACGTCATTCTTCAATACACCTGGCTGATGTTACGTTTTAAGAGGATACAAACAGCGTACACCCTGAGAAGGGTGTACATTCGTGTATATCCTGGTCTGGGTCTACACTGGTTGTAAATCATGTATCGTTCATTCATACAATACTCGCCATGTCTTTTCACGTCATTCTTCAATAAACCTGGCTGATGTTCCGTTTTAAGAGGAAACAAGCAGTGTACACCCTGATAAGAATATACATTTGTGTATATGCTGATCTGGGTCTACACCGGTTGTAAATCATGTATCGCTCTGTCATTTCACGTCATTCTTCAATAAACCTGGCCGATGTTCCGTTTTAAGAGGTGACAAACTGCGTACACCCTGATAGGAATATACATTCGTGTATATGCTGATCTGGGTCTACACTGGTTGTAAATCTTGTATCGCTCACTCTTCCAACACTCGTCGTGTAGTCACGTCATTCTTCAATAAAGCTGATTGATGTTCCGTTTTAAGAGGTAACAAACAGCGTACACCCTGATAGCGGTATACGTTCGTGTATATGCTGATCTGGGTCTACACTGGTTGTAAATCATGTATCGCTCACTCTTCCAATACTCGTCATGTAGTCACGTCATTCTTCAATAAACCTGGCTGATGTTCCGTTTTAAGAGGCAACAAACAGCATGGACCCTGATAAGAATATACATTTGTGTATATGCTGATCTGGGTCTACACTGGTTGTAAATCATGTATCGCTCACTCTTCCAATACTCTTCATGTAGTCACGTTATTCTTCAATAAACCTGGCGATGTTCTGTTTTAAGAGGTAACAAACAGCGTACACCCTGATAAGAATATACATTCGTGTATATGCTGATCTGGGTCTACACTGGTTGTAAATCATGTATCGCTCACTCTTCCAATACTCTTCATGTAGTCACGTTATTCTTCAATAAACCTGGCCGATGTTCTGTTTTAAGAGGTAACAAACAGCGTACACCCTGATAAGAATATACATTCGTGTATATGCTGATCTGGGTCTACACTGGTTGTAAATCATGTATCGTTCATTTATTCAATACTCGTCATGTCATGTCACGTCATTCTTCAATAAACCTGGCTGATGTTCCGTTTTAAGAGGTAACAAACAGCGTGGACCCTGATAGGAATATACATGCGTGTATATGCTGATCTCGGTCTACACCGGTTGTAAATCATGTATCGTTCATTTATCCAATACTCGTCATGTCATTTCACGTCATTATTCAATAAACCTGGCTGATGTTCCGTTTTAACAGGTAACAAACAGCGTACACCCTGATAGGAATATACATTCGTATATATGCTGATCTGGGTCTACACTGGTTGTAAATCATGTATTGTTCATTTATCCACTACTCGTCATGTCACGTCATTCTTCAAAAAACCTGGCTGATGTTCCGTTCTGGGAAGTAACAAACAGCGTACACCTTGATCGGATACATTCGTGTACATGCTGGTCTGGGTCTACACTGGTTATACACCATGTATGGTTCATTTATCCACTACTCGTTCTGTCGTTATGTCGTGTCACGTTTTTCTCAAATAAACCTGTATGTTGTTCCGTTTAAAGAAGTAACAAACGGCGTATATCCTGATTAGAATATACATTCGTGTATATCCTGATCTTGGTATACACGGGTTGTAAATCTTGTGTTCATTGCACACTACTTGTACTGTCACGTCACGTCATACTTTGATAAAACAAGACTGATATTTTGTTTTAAGAAGTAACAGTGTATACCCTGATCAGATCATGCATTCTACTTTGGTATAAATTATTTGTAAACGACGAATGGTTCATACATTCACTAGATGCTGTCATGCCACGTCATACTTTAATAAACTAGACTGGTGTTCTGTATTGAGAACTAACACACAGAGTGTGCCCAGATCTTATTACCCATCTGTGGCTAAGCTTGTCTGGGCCCATACTGGTTTGTGAAGCATGTAGGGCCGTTTTTCCCCCACTACTTGTCATGCATGTAGGGTCATTTTCCCCACTATTTGCATTGCCGCATCTGACCTGCACGAGATGTCCACTATGTAATGGTCACTCATGTAATTTGTTGTTTACCTGTCACTTCATAGTTTCGAGATGAACGTGAGTGAATTTTGTTCCCAATACTGTGATACAATTGTGCTAAATCAAATGAAATGTATCGTTTTTACTCAGTGACACATGTGAGCGTTTTTTACGCCTGTATTATTATAGCAATACAGAAAGCATTATACTTCTGAATTAATGCATGAGCGACCAGGGTGGCCTCTGGTCTGCTCGACACATGATCTGATCGGGGTCTAGTTCCTAATCTGGTCGTTAACTGACTTATATTCAACACGGATTACTTAGCAGTTTATATTGGAGATGAGAGTGGCTCATTGAACTATCCATCCCGCCACATAAACATAATCACACGTTAGCAAAATGTATGTTACATGTGCGCTTTCATATCAGCTTGTTGCTGTTCTACTAGTCTCTGTGTTTCTTACTCGCTTTGTCCTCTGTCTATCAGTCAAACTTCTTTGTCGTCTGAATGTCACTATTATATGTGCATGCACTATATTGGGGGACTTGAGAATATACATATTATCCGGTGCGGTTGGATGAGGTTGGCAATGTGGACACCTATGGCGGCCATCCACCTAGCTGATGTAACTAAAAAGCCGAATTGGTAATGTGATATAACTTCCTGGAGGGCTGCCATAGGTAACTTTAATTGTAGGAAACGTCCGATATGCATTGCGTCTACAATATATTTAAATATTTTCAATATATTATTGAATGTTTTAACGGATATAGGTAATTGTTTGACTAAACTAGCTAATTGTAGAGGCCCCAGATTATTACTCAATCTAAATATGTGTCTAACAATAGTATCTTTTATTTTGCTACTGATATCTGGTGATGTAGAAAGAAACCCAGGGGCCTGAACATGAGAGTGGATGTTTTTCAATTTTACATTTAAATATAAGAAGTATCCGTAATAAGGTGATTATATCGAGGACACTTTCACAGATTTTGATATTCTATGTTTTACAGAAAACTCACTTAACGGGCGCTATAGAAACCAGCAGTTTACAACTTAATGGGTATAGCCTACCATTCCGAAAGGACAAGTCGCCACATTCTGGGGGAATATTAGTATAGTTGCAGACCATTTGTTAGCAAATAGAATGCAGAATTTAGAAATATTTTGGGATGAAACTGTCTGGATTCAGGTTAAAACAAGCCGCAAGACATTTTTGATTGGCACGATTTACCGCCCCCGTCATCCAATATAGAATTTTGGGAACTGTTCAATCGCAATATAGAATTGGTATGTGATATAACAAATAATATCATTATTGTTGGCGATCTAAATGAAGATCAATTAAATGTACATAACCACAAATTAAAAGATGTTATGATTATGAATTCATTGAAAAACATAATTACATCCGCAACGCGTGAAACAGCCACTACTTCAACCTTGTTAGATCCAATTATTGTTAACCAAGAACAGAACATTCTCAAAAGCGATGTGTTGGCTGTTTTGTGCCAGACATAAGCGATCATAAGGCTACATGTGTCATTATACCTGCTGATAGTTCACACAATACTTCATACAAACGAACTGTATGGAACTATAAAAGAGCAGACTTTGTTAAATTTAACGAACTCATGCTTAACACTGATTGGACAAATTTAAATAATGGCAGTGTAGATGATGCATCTAATATATTTACATCTAAATTCATTGAGCTAGCTAAGCGATGCATTCCATGCAGTCAAGTCACAGTACGGCCTAATGATAAACCATGGTATGATTCCGATATTCGTAAAATAAGCAAATTAAGAGACAAATTACGTAAGAAAGCAATACAATTTGGAAGGGTGGACGACTGGAATAAATACAAAACAACTCGGAACAAAGTTAATAATATGAAAAAACATGCAAGAGAAGCATTTTACAATGACTTAGAGTTTAATTTAACAGAATCATTTTCAAATAACAAAAGATAATTCTGGAAGCTAGTTCGACATTTTGTGAAAGATAGCAAATCAAGTGGAACTATTCCACCATTAAAAACGACTGACGGTAATAGTGAAATTGTCTGTTTTTCTGATGTTGAAAAAGCTAATTGTCTAAACAACTTCTTCGTTTCAATATCAACGGTTGACGATAGCAACTCTACTTTACCGCCGCTTGAATTAAAAACTAACCAAGTTCTTGATATGATTAATATAAACGAATCTGAGGTCAGTGATACTATAAAGATTTTACAAACTAATAAAGCTTGTGGACACGATTTAGTTAGTCATAGAATGCTAAAAGGAACTATTACATCTGTCTCAAAACCTCTAGTGATCCTCTTCAATAGATCTGTCAATGAATGTCAGTTTCCGATGGCGTGGACATTGGCAAATGTAATTCCTTTATTTAAAAAAGGGTGTCCGCAGACGCCTTCAAATTATCGACCTATATCGTTAATTAAGCTGTCTAGTAAGGTAATGGAGAGAATAATGTTTAAACATATATATAATCACTTGCACTCACAGAATTTGATTTACAATAGACAATCTGGTTTTTATACCAGGCCATTCTACGGTATACCAACTTATAGACATTCACCATCAAATATGTCAGGCATTTGATGAAAGGCAATCTACATGTATAGTATTTTGTGATATTTCTAAGGCTTTCGATAGAGTATGGCATAGGGGATTACTATTTAAGTTACGGCAAAATGGATTAAATGGTTGTATCTTACACTGGATCGAAAACTACTTGTCGGATAGGAAACAGTCTGTATCAATACGGTCTACAACCTCAGATACTAAGTTAATAACTGCTGGCGTACCGCAAGGCTCGGTGCTCGGTCCTTTACTATTTCTAATATATGTCAACGATATAACTGACCATCTACTAAGTATTGTTCGATTATTTGCTGATGACAGTTCTCTATCATTGTCCACAACAAATACTGATGACCTAGAAGGCATAATAAATTATGACCTGCTAACTATTGCTGACTGGGCTAAACAATGGTTGGTCAGTTTCAATCCTAACAAGACTGAAGCGATGCTTTTAACCCTAAGACTACTCGATCGACCTGTAAACCTAATCTTTCAAAACACGCCTATAACCTTTGTCGACGACCATAAACATCTCGGTGTAACGCTGAGCAATAACGGGAAATGGCATACACATATACAAAATATAATTAATTCGACTGCGAGAATGTTGGCAATAATGCGAAAACCTAAAATTTAAGATAAGCAGACAGTCTTTAAACCATATATATCTTATATGAGACCTATACTCGAATATGCTTCGTCGGTCTGGGATGGATGTACAGAATATGAAAAAGATTCATTGGAAAAAATTCAGAATGAAGCTGCGAGAATAGTAACCGGTTTAACACGGTCAGTGTCACTTGATAATTTAAGGAAAGAAGTTGGATGGCAACTTTTATCTGTTCGACGTAGTATTCAAAAGCTTTCGATCATGTACAAAGCAACCAACAATCAAGTACCTAGTTATATCTCCAACCTGATTCCTCCCACTGTTAATAACGTATCTCGTTACAACCTTAGAAACCAATTTGATATAAATGTCCCGACTACTCGACTGGAAGTATACAAACAATCATTTATACCATCTGTGGTACAACTCTGGAATGAAACTGATCCTTCAATGAGAAATGTAGATAGTCTTAGACACTTTAAAACAGCATGCGCCAAACAATTATACTCAATATGAAATACCACCATATTACTTAGTGGGAGACAGGTTTTCGTCAGTTATGCATGCAAGACTTCGTAATAGGCATACCTGAACAAAACAATGAAAACAATATTATTATCTTCAATTCTGTACAAAATTATATTAAAACTACAAAACGATTTGAGTAACTTCGTTGATAGATGTATGTAACGTAATCCATATCGGATGTATTCCATTCGATTTGCCAATATCATCCACAATCACCGGTTATTAATGATCACTGAAATTTATTGCAACTAGCACTAATACATTGATGGATTTGCTCATGTAGTATATGTACTTGGCGACAAAAACAACTTTTATTCTTTCTCCAAATCTCATATCTCACTATCCACCTCTTCTCTACCTTTCTGTCCGTTTTCATTCCATACATTATGTAAACATATATTTATCGCTTGATAATTGGTTTGTATCCGTGTTTATATGCCTGTATACATGTATTCATGTATCGCCATTGCTGTTGAATTATTGTACTTTGTAACACTTAGGTGAGGGCTGTAACTAATGTTGAGAGAACTTGTAGCCCGAGCCTATTGTATTTATATGCAATAAACTATGTTTAAACAAGTAGAGCCTTACAGGAATGCATGTGTGAAATATCAAGCATTTTAGATGAAGGAAATAGAAGTTATAACAATATTTCTCTGATGTTACGGACGGACGGACGGACGGACACGGACGGACGGACGGACGGACGGACGGACGGACGGACAACCTGACTCCAGTATACCCCCCCCCCCACAACTCGTTGCGGGGGGGTATAACAACAACAACAGTAATGGCGGACGATACCGGGTTGGAAACGTGCCTCCGGAACGCAGGGTTATACACGCTAGTAAACACATTTCAACGCGAAAAAATAGAGCTAGACCAGATAAAGGGCTTATCGGACCAAGAGCTGGTTATATTAGGGGTGACAAGGATCGGGGAGCGAGTCCGATTGCGCGATTGCGCAAAAGAGCAGGTGAATTTTATCACAGGCACTGAACGCTTGATATTTGTGATTTAGGAAATCATTCGTAGTCAGTGTTACTTCCCCTGCGAACTTATTTACGCCATTTGTTTTATCTAAACGGCGGACCTACGAATTGTCGCGAAACGTACACTGACGCTTTGGCAGCCGCATGATATATGTAATTATAATTAATATCGTCAATCAATGTGAAATGGAACACAATGTGTTTCGGAACACCACCAGATGTAACGTATAGCGCGCTTGATTTCACGAATTGTACCGACTTTTTAGATCATAGATGGGGTAACTCTGGAAAACACAGAACTTCAGAAGTTCATTCACTATAGAAAAACTGTGGAAAATCAACATCCTAAATGTGATGTATCCTTTGTTTTTGTACATGGTGGTTAAATATGTCCAAAACACTTATTACCTATTGTCATCACACTTATAAGGTCAACTAAACTACCTTTTATTGCATTAAAACTGTTGACAGCTTTCACAGCTGTATATAATATTGCGGCTGCTGCAGTGAGTTCCAGTCAAAACGTACCTAAGTCAAAACGTACCAAAAACGTACCCAAAAAAGTCAAAACGTACCCTGGGTATAAGTCAAAACGTAGAAGTCAAAACGTACCCACCCAGAAGTCAAAACGTACCCACCCAGAAGTCAAAACGTACCCTACCATAAGTCAAAACGTAAACATGGGATAATATAGAGATTGAATAACTGCTTTTATTTTCATTTGCAGGTGCCCATGGATGTAAGCAGCATACTGAGTGAATCGCACGACAGACTACTAAATCTACTACCCGATCCACCAGGACATCAATCAGCGACGACCTGCGAGATACAACTGATCTCAGTCGTACAACCGAAGTCACCGATGACGCCACCACGACTATGTAAACACAACAAGTTTCTGTGTTTTTTGTTAAGATGGCATGTGGATATCGGTGTATATTATTTATATTTTCAGAGATTGATCGACTTGTTTGATGGTGAAGCGGCCGTGCAGGCGTTTGTGCTTGACTTCGAAGCGGCGACGTGGGCAGCACTCCGGAGCGTATTTCCAGCTGTGACGATCCGTGGCTGCGCCTTCCACTGGTCGCAGACTGTGTTCCGTAAAGTTCAGGTATATATCGAAAATATAATGAACGATAACATTTCGAGACCAAATTTACCAAAATTATAACATTTATTTAGCTCAATCCACACCGTCTTTATAACATTCATGTTTATATGTTGTCTCGCTGAGATAACATATTTCAGTTATTTCATTACTTTGATTTCTAATTTCAGGCACTCGGACTTAAGGGCGAGTACATGACGAAGGGGGCCTGTCACACGTTCGTCCGCCAGCTACTCGCATTGCCGTTGCTGCCCGCGGAGCACATTCGCCCAGCCCAGCCTTCGAGAGACTGCGCGACCGGGCCAGCGACCACATCCAGCCGCTGATGACATACGTCGACTCAACGTGGATCGAGGGCTCCTGGGCTCCAGAGGTGTGGTCGGTCTTCGGGCAGCCCATCAGAACGAATAACGATACCGAAGGTATAGTAAAATAGATAAATATAAACTGTTGATATGCCTTTAAACTCCAATAATCAATCAATCTACATTGACATATACATCTTACATATACCCGCAGTCTTATACATGTACATCGTCCAAAAAGATAATAAAAATGGCTGAAAAAAATGAAAATATGAAATTTAACAACAAAATAACACATGTATAATGTTTTAATAAAGTTTTATTTTTATTCCAGGATGGCATCGCCGTCTGAACTATCGTAGTGGGGCACCTCCGCCATTCTACCATCTGGTGAAGAGCCTTCACGATGAAGCCTCTCTACTACCGATGCAGGTCCGGTTGGTCTCAGAGAAGAAGCTGAAGAAGCGTCAGCGGAAGGCGACCAAGTCGATGCAGGCCATGATCTTCGGGATCTGGGACGACTACACGGCAGGGCAGATCTCGACGTCCCGCCTTCTGAAGAAGCTCTCAGCAGTGTATGCGCCGACCATCTGGACACTACACCTGTAACGATACGAGGACAATTCTGGGTCTACACTGATCGAAATTCGTTTAGTATCGATTATATGTTCATATGTCATGGTATACACTGTTCGAATAATTTTTATTATCGATTATCTGTTTATAGATCTGAGTCTACACTGTTCGAATTTTTAATTGATTATTGTTTAATATCAATTATCTCTTCATAGGTATACACTGTTCGAAGTTTGTAATTAAATAATTTGAACTTTGAAACACACATATAATAAATAAAAAAAATGTTCTGTATATACTTGTTTAGTTCTGTTTAAAATTCCAAATGACCAACTGACCAAATATCTAATGACACGGTCACCAATTAGCGGCGGTGTGTTTGTCCTCGAGTGGACAGGAAGTTTGACAGTTTTATGACATCCTGCCTAGAATACACTGCCCGAATCCCGCATTCCATTGCGTCTGGACAATGACATACCACTTCATTCTCATGAAATGATTTGATCACATCGTTTCATATTGAATCAACCTTTTTTTTATAAAGACATTTTATTAATTTAATGACAGAATATATTTTTGAATCTTAAATTAAATTTCATAATATTTACTGAATGCATTTAATAGACATATTTATTATTCCTTAATTCATTCAAATTCACTTTTCAAACTTTTCTTTCATTCGTAATTTAATATTTCTTTTAATAACTCTCTTAGTGTCAGTATTATAAAGAAAAATTGAATAAACCTCATTCAATTCTTCTTTATAGTAATAAAAACGTATCCAACTTCAAAATGTCTCCCAAAACTACAAATTCATGTTGCTAAAACGACCCAGTAGTCTAGTCAATGCAAAATATATCAACCACAATGATATATTTGACTATCTATTTGGGTACGTTTTACTTCTTGAGTGGGTACGTTTTGACCAAAGAATGGGTACGTTTTGACCAAAAATGCGGGTACGTTTTGACCAGAGGTTGGGTACGTTTTGACTTATAGTTGGGTACGTTTTGACTTAAAATGCGGGTACGTTTTGACTTGGGTACGTTTTGACCAGCACCCGCTGCAGTAAACATGACATGCCCTAGTTTCAAGGTAGGGTTAAATTTGATTGGTTTGTATGCTACTCCTGTTAGTTAGTTTCTAAAAATTTGAGCATACAAAGTTTATGGCATAATTTTAAAGTAAATTTGTCTGAATATGTAAGAAACAATGTGACAAACACTTGTAGTCAGCACTAACTAAAAATAGGAACGTGTATCGACCGTATTCATATACCAGCTTGACCAGGGCAGACACGAATGTAATGAGCAAAGGAATCCGAATGGATGAAAATAATTATAGAAACATATTTAAGAATTCACTGTTATATTTAAATACACACATTAACGGCAGCACGATTTACCCAAATCTACCAAAATCTTCATTAAAAATAACATTTGTGATTATATTATATACGTTTTCAACAATATATCATTAGTATATCATACAATAAGCACATTTTGACAGAAAAAGTGAAGAATAAAGCACATATTTCCACTGGAAAGCGATTAATATACATGTAGCATTATTATAAAGGGAGACTACCGTGATCGAGACTCAATAATTATGTCTCAGTTGTCTAACTTTAAGTTGCCATCGATCATGATTTCATATGGCACATATAATAGTCCAACTGTCTAAGTAACCGGTCACCTCCATAGTATTGCAATATTTATTTCGCCGAGTAATTATATGCCAACATCTTTTTGAAATAGTTAAAAACAAAGTATATTAATGCATTGAATTAATGTTTTTATTAGCACAAATGACTTCTGGACATAGTTTAGTTATTGCAATTTAATTTACGGAGATAAATTTAAAAACTCACAGGAAGGCTATATATATATATAAAAATATACTTAATATTCATCTACAATAACAATAATAAACGATCTTGTACTAAGAACATTGATGAAAATGAACCATAATATGCATGCAATATATTTTTAAATTTGTGTATGGTTTGTATATCTTGTCAATAGCTTGAATGTTTTTCACACCTCTATGTAGACAAAGCCCAATATTATATTGTATTGACAGATATTGGCGTTCGTACGTACGTCCGGTTTTTAAGAACACTATTGAAACCGCTTCTCCAATTCACTCAAAAGTTCACATGTTTCTTTATCATTATCCATATTTTCATTCTATGCCCAACTCATGCAGCCCCCCCCCCCCCCCCCTGTGCCCAATGTGAAGGTTACATTACCATAATTTTTTTTTTTATTAATTTTTTTTTAGCCCACTTGCGGACAGTGCGATATAGTCGGCACATTGGTTACAGTTTTTGCTTAACGTTTTTAGGTATACTATGAAAGCTTGTTTACTACTGTTAAATGCCTCGGCGGGCGCGACATGCGAACCGCGGCCATCTAGTTATAATATTTGGCTACAAGGTGTGTATGTATGGTGCTTTGTTTTGCATGGAACCCACGTCCTACCGCCGACTTGATTTGTTTAGATTTTGTTTATTATCAAGGCTGCCAGCAAGGGGATTACCTTCTTTTAACGATGCGGATGCCAGTTCTTGTTGATAATTTAAATGTAAAACCTACTAGACAAACAGGATTGAAATATTAAACATGGGGTCCCTTCCTATACACGCACTATACACTGATTTTGTTTCTTTGGCATTCCTTATATAATCCACACGATGTTGAGTTATTTTCAATTACCATAACTATTTATTTGCACTAAAACACATTTTATATGCGTCCAACATGATCTCATTATTTGTATAACTTGATTACTGTGAACATGTAGTCAGCTGGTCTGTAGGTATATGGTAGTTTGGTAAACATTCTCTTATTTCTTGTTTTTGCAGCTCTGAGTATTCTTCAAAATGGGAAGATGCCCACATTTATTCACGGGATACAGGACGAGCTTTGGAATGCAGCACATCCATCTGCAGCTGTCAAAAAGCTGCGAGATCGATAATTACACCTTATACCATTTCTATTTGCCCAAACTCTGTATTATTAAAGGCTACAGATGGAATCTATGTATTATCACGAGCAAATATACTGACCAATTTGGTCATGAGTGGGTAATTTAAAAGACATAAAATATTTTCCCTACCCAACGACCGAAAGTTTATTTTATTTCTGATAATTTTGGTGGGTAGGTAGCGGGAGGGGAAACAATTAAAATATTATGTTTGGCCTAATCATCCATATATTCATGCTGTATGCTCAAGTGAGATTTGCATCATTCTACAGAAAGCCCATGGTGCCCGCAAACCCCAAATGTCAAGGTCGCTGACTTAGAAATGTCCGTGTTTGGAAAAGTTAACGCTCAGTTTATGCTTTAATATTCCATACATGCATTTGTAACAACATCCCGCATCATTCTACAGAAAGCCCATGGTGCCCGCAAACCGCAAAGGTCAAGGTCGCTGACTTAGAAATTTCTGTGTTTGGAAAAGTTAACGCTCAGTTTATGCTTTAATAGTCCATACATGTATTTGTAACAACATCCCGCATCATTCTACAGAAAGCCCATGATGCCCTCTAACGCCAAAGGTCAAGGTCACTGACTTAGAGAAATGTTCGTGTTTGGAGAAGTTAACGCTCAGTTTATGCTTTAATATTCCATACATGCATTTGTAACAACATCCCGCATCATTCTACAGAAAGCCCATGGTGCCCGCAAACCGCAAAGGTCAAGGTCGCTGACTTAGAAATTTCCGTGTTTGGAAAAGTTAACGCTCAGTTTTAACGCTCAGTTTATGCTTTAATATGCCATATATACATTTGTAACAACATCCCGCATCATTTTACAGAAAGCCCATGGTGCCCGCTAACCCCAAAGGTCAAGGTCACTGAATTAGAAATTTCCGTGTTTGGAAAAGTTAACGCTCAGTTTATGCTTTAATATTCCATATAAGCATTTGTAACAACATCCCGCATCATTCTACAGAAAGCCCATCATTCTAGAGAAAGCCCATCATTCTACAGAAAGCCCATGGTGCCTGCTAACCCCAAAGGTCAAGGTCACTGACTTAGAAATTTACGTGTTTGGAAAAATTAACGCTCAGTTTATGCTTTAATATTCCATACATGCATTTGTAAGAACATCCCGCATCATTCTACAAAAAGCCCCAAGGTTATTACAAGCTCCATATAAACTATCAAACTGCGCCAGGCGGGACATTTTGCTCCGCGGAGCTCTTGTATTATCAAGGCTTCCTACGAGGGGATTAGCTTTATAATAATGATGCCCTTGTTTGTCTACTTGAGCTGTTTGTTGGAAAATAACGGAATTCTTGTTTAATAAAAGTTTGACAATCATATAATTTGCTTATTAATTGTTGTTCTACCTCACCTTAATAGTGGAGAAGAACATCTAGAATTAACTGATCCATCCCTTGTCCACCCTTCCTGCAGGGGATGGATCAGTGGAACATCTAAAATAAACTGATTCATTTAGAAATCACGATTTGCCTGGTTTGGCCCTCGGGTACGTTTTTATCTTTGGCTCTTTTGTTACCTGGGAGTTGAATTGGGTTATCAAAAATATCACCTTTTTAACTTAGCCATTTTTTGTACATTTTTCTATACAATTCTATATAAGGTACATATTTGGGTACACAAGTCCTCTGAAACCGTTCAGTCGATCGATCTGAAACTATACGCACGTCTTCGCACACATATTGAAGATGTGCACCTTGGTATTTTTATGCGGAAACAATATTTTTGAATAACATTATCAACTTTTTAATTTCAACTTTTTAACTTAGCCATTTCTTCTGTCGCAATATTTCTTGTAGCATTTTCTCGACACATCTTGGAAACTCTTGTACTGTTTTCTTAACAATCTGTGTTAGTGTATCGTCATCTATGTTTGTAAATTGGTACTTTCGCAAACCATAGATTCGCATTCGTCTGTAAACTGTGCTCTCGGAAACTGATAATAGGGAAGCAATTTCCTTTATCTGAAATCCAGTTTCCAGTAGTGTTTCGACAGTTATCTTTGGTATTTGCAACTGAGGCGGCCCACAATGATCATTGGTCTTGTGCGGCGGAAAACTTTCATAACAGATGCAGGATGTTCTCAATGTATTCACAATACCCAAGCAATTCATGTCATATATTGATAATTTCCCAACTATATCCGGCGTAATCTTTTCCACGTGAAAGATAGGAATACACCTTGCCAGGCCCAGTTTTCGCAAAATATCATCCATGTTGTTGACTGTTTATGGTAGTAAGTGTTTGCCTCGAATATCGGCAAAATCGATACAGTCCAGTAGGATGTGTTGCACGGTAAATGCGCTGTGGCATGGAATACACCATGGACGAGGCTCACCTTTGAGCATATACGAATGTGTTAGTCGTGTATGTCCAATGCGCAATCGATTAAGGACAACTTCATCCCGGCGTACATGTCTGTAGCCAAGAGTCCATTCGCCCAGAGTCGGTTTCACAGCATGAAGTTTATTATCTGTGAGCAGATCCCACTGGATCTGCATTGTATCGGAGATGAATGAGTTGATGGATGATTTAAAATCATGATAGCAAACAGGAAAATGAGAAGTTGGTAGATCCAGGGCGGCCTTGGCAGCACTATCTGCCGTGAGAGTTGGATCAAGTTATGCCCCTTGTAATAGTAGTCGAATTATAGCTAATCGTTTTTAGGGGATGGGACTAAGTGATGCTGATGTGGTGAGGATCTGGCACCAGATCAAGTGACCTGGCACCATATCAGGCTATTCTAATTTCAGGACTGAATATGTGTATATCTTGATGTAAATATTCAGTTCTTTCTACTTCAACTTAGCCATTTTGTTTAGTATCATCGGGGGAGCATTTTTCGGTTTTACCGACTCTTTTTGTTTAATCTTGTAAATGTAGCAGTGCATACTGTACTTGTGCCATGATATCAATAGTTTACCCCTTAATGAAACTGCAACAGTTTGCAGGCTCATTCGGGTGTATGATATTACACTTTTCGTGGTACTTTTACTTATGTATTGGTCATTTTAACTATTGCTCTTCAATCAGTTTTCAATATATCTATAATGATCAATCAATCATACATCTGGAATTTGTACTTGAATTGATGACGTCTTGTATATTTGTTACTGTCTCTTTTTGATATTGCTATGCATAACATTATTGAATGTTTTCTGCTCATTTTTATATATTTTTTCTCTTTAAAAACATGTTTTGTCAGCGCAGTAGAATCGTCTCGGTATGCTTTTGGAGAGAAAATGTAAAAACAATTTAAACTCGGCAGACGACAATTGTTGTTTCCAACACTTTATGGGTTAATAAAACTGCAATAGTTTGCATGCTCATTCGGGTGTGTGGTATTGCACTCTTCGCTGTAACATTAACTCTTGCTCTTCAATCAGAATATTCTAATTTCTGGACTGAATATATAGTTCTGTAATATTGAGTTCCGACTTTGGGATTTTCCCTCCTTGTGGACAGGTTGAATGCGGGATAATCCATCCTGTTGGCCCGGCCTTAAATGACCCTGACAGTTGATAGGCCGTTAAACACCAATAATCAAATCAATCAATCCATCTGTATTTGTACTTGAATTAATGATGTCTTGTATATTTGTTACCGTAGTTTTCTGATATTGCTATGCATAATCTGTAATGTTGTTGAATGTTTTTGTACATACTGGAGCAGTGCATACTGTACTTGTGCCCACAGGTTGCATTCCATACCTGGGTTGGGTGGAGGTTGGGAGCACGCAAAGGGTAATTTAACGATCGGTATTCATCCTTTCCGGAATGCCGACTTACATGGTTTGGCCCTCATTTACATTACCCCCTGTACTTGAGAGCTAAATCCTGTTATGCTCCATTAAGAAGTAATAAGCTTATAGCTAATCATATTACTTTGGGGCATAGCCAAGTGACTTTGGAGCGGAATGGACCTGGCACTAGGTCAGGATATTCTGATTTCAGGACTGAATATATAGTTCTGTAAATATTGAGTTCTGATTTTGGGAATTTTCCTCATCATGGACAGGTTGAATGCGGGATAGTCCAACTCGTTGGCCCTGTCTTAAATGACCTTAGCAGTTGATAGGCCGTTAAACACCAATACTCTAACACCAATAGAAAAATGAAAAAAATCAAAGCCATTTTAAGCTGAATTTATAGAAAAGTCACCAACACCCGTGCTTTATTATGCAGCGCAACATCGCCAAAAACATGTATTTTCAAACCAGCTCTGGTTTATCTTTTCTGATAATGGTTAAGCTCTAAGTAAAATCTTCAATGTTCAAATCTCAGCCGTTTCCGAGTTATCACCATTGCAATAACGAAAATCGAGCTATAATTTCTACTCGTAAGCGATGTGTCTAGAAGAAATATCCAATGAATAAAAGTCGATTTTTTCGTCTCTAAAAGAGCAGATTTAGCGAATGTAAGTTGCATGATATGTACAAACAATGTTTTTACACATGTAGCTTTCCCCAAAAAAACGCACATAGAGGGCTAATTTAGCAGCGTTTAGTCAATAATTGGATATTTATTGTAGACACATGGTTTCCCCTGTACTTGAGAGCTAAATCCAGTTATGGTCCATTAAGAAGTAATAAGCTTATAGCTAATCCTATTACTTTGGGGCAGAGCTAAGTGACTCTGGTGTGGCATGGACCTGGCACCAGGACAGGATATTCTGATTTCAGGACTGAATATTTAGTTCTGTAAATATTGAGTTCTGATTTTGGGAATTTCCCTCATCATGGACAGGTTGAATGCGGGATAGTCCAACTCGTTGGCCCGGCCTTAAATGACCTTAGCTGTTGATAGGCCGCTAAACACCAATACTCACTCACTCACTCACTCTCATCCGTTTCCGAGTAGAATTTGTAGCTCGATTTTCGTTATTGCAATGGTGATAACGGCTGGGATTTGAACATTGAAGTGATGTTTTACGTGTTTTTGGTAATGTTGTACTGCATAATAAAGCATTGGTGTGACAGTGTCGGTGACCTTTCTATAAATTATCACTAAAATGGCCTTGATTTTTTTCAACATCCTAGGTATGGGAATGCAACCTGTGCTTGTGGCATGATATCAATAGTTTACCCCTTGATGAGACTGCGATATAATAGTATGCAGACTTATTCAGGTGTATGGTGTTGTACTCATAGCTGTACATTTACTTGTGTTTTTCAATAAATGCTGTGACATTTTCTTTTACAAACAATTTTGTATGTTTATACGTGTGGATCAAGTTCTAGTATGCCAGCTTGTAATTAGTCCTTTATATACAAGAAAAAAGTAGTCGTATACATGGCATATATGTGCATATCTTTCGGTGGCGGTTGGGAGCATGCGATTGGTAATTTAACGATCGGGCTTCATCCTTACTGGAATGCCGACCTACATGATTAGGCCCTCATGTACCGTTTTGGCCCCTGGTACTTGAGAGCTAAATCCTGTTATGCCCCATTAAAAAGGAACTGGAGCTAAGTGACTCTGGTGTGGTATGGACCTGGCACCATATCAGGATATTCTTTTTCAGGCCTGAATATGTAGTTTCTTTCATTGTGGACAGGTTGAATAAGGGATAATCCATCCTGTTGACCCGGCCTTAAATAACACTAGCAGTTGATAGGCCGTTAAACAACCACACTAAATTGCTTGATGCCCTATATGTATTTCAATAAATAGTTATACTGTATCACAACTTATCATTTTCATGTCTTTCCTCTTTGCAAAAGCACCACCCAAGCAGTGCTGGTACACACCTGATATGCGAAGGGTGATTTAACGATCGGCTTTCATCCTTATCGGAATGTCGACCTACATGGTTTGGCCCTCATGTGCCGTGTGGGCTCCCTGGTACTTGAGAGCTAAATCCTGTTATGCTCCATTAAAAAAGGAATAAGATCTGTACAGATCATATTGCTTTTTGTAAATATTTTTTTCTGATTTTGGGAATTTCCCTCATTGTGGACATGTTGAATTGGCCCTGCCTTAAATGACCCTGGCAGTTGATAGGCCGTTAAACACCAATAATCAATCAATCCCCCTGGAATCCTAGATGGCCATCATAGAAGTACTTGTATCTCAATCTGTCAATCTGTCAACCGATATTTGTCGCCAGCTTACAGAAATAGAAAGTCGATAAAACCCACAAATCCTTCCCAGCAATGATCGGGTTATAAGGGACACAAACTTAACATTGAAAGTTAGTAAAGCGAAAAAGTAGGTTAATCTCAGTAGGTTTTCCTTAATTCACATATTACCATTCTAAATTGTCGTACTTTTGTACTCAAATGCAAGATATAATCGAAATCACGTAGTTCCAGGATGCTCTCATTATATAAGTCCTAATAACACGACAAGGCAAATACAATCGATCAATGGAGATCGCTGAACACCATTAATAACAACACAATGTGTGTTCCGAATGGGATAGCTATACTTTCGTAAGTATTACTTATTCTATATTCCGGAATGCGAGAGTTCAACAACACATGTTCAACCACACGTCAACAGCCGTAATAGGCAGAATATATTTTAACAACGCCATGCTTTTTTTCTCCAAATTTTGCTTGCGCGATTAAAAACGTAATATTCTAATTATATGTGCTATTAGTTCATTAGTTTGGCACAGCACAGCCCGTATATAGGGAAAATACTGTAATTAAGTTGATAAGTTGAAGAAGCAATACGGCTAAACAGGTGCGTTCGCTTTTGTGATTCACATTTCAATGGTAGCGTTGTTAACGTGTCTCCAACCAATGCGTAGTTAGTATTAACGCACATCTCCCGGTCGTGGCGCCTAATCATCGCAGTCTCTCTAGACTCTTAGACTGCCATTGCGTAAAGTTCATAATGACGTATACAACTGATAAGCACATATTGTCGTGTATCTATATATTTCCAGCGCATTATTGTATCCAGGTGGTAAAAGGGTAGCCCCTCGGGCCTGGTTATAATTTAGCTGTATATATATTGTTTCTGTGTCACTTGTTAAGAGCAAACTGTCGTATTCGTGATATATTATACGTTGGTATAAGTATAGAACAATGTCCAGTACAGTGTGCATATTTCCAAATTGTACACGGGATGGCAAAACCCTCATGTCGTCAGGACCGCAGAGAATACGATCAATAATAGAAGCAAGTAAGACCACGGGTGACACTATTCACCTGCTATTGGAAGATGAAATTGAAAAAAATCCTAGCATGACAGTACAGTGCCACAAGGAATATGTAGCTACTTACACTTCTAAATATCACATTAGTAGGTCATTGAAACGACGTGGAACAGGTGATGAAAGATCTCACAGCGCACCACCAGCTAGACGTAGAAGGTCAGATCTAGATATTCGAGTTTAAGAAACAATGCATATTCTGTGGCGATCCTTGTTTATCACGTGACAAGAAAAACCCATCTAGGTGGAGGGAGATAATTCAATGCCGTACGGCAGATGTACCTGGAGACTAGAATCTGAAGACTAAGATTTTAAATATTTGTGACGCAAGAGGCGATTCTCAGGCAGCTGATGTAAGGATCCAGGTCCTCGGGGCACGATCTGACCTTCATGCTGCAGACGCCCAATATCATCGAGGCTGTTATTTGTCATTTATGCAAGATCGAAATGTACATGCTGCAGTCCAAGGGATATTCAGACTCTGTTAGCGTTGATGAACTTGTACTTAGCCTGACAGAGATAATGAACAATGACCGCAGTCGCATATGGACCTCAGTCGAATTGCACCAAAGGTATATTGAGCCGAGTAATGAGGACTCGGATGCAACCAACACGTTAAGTCGTAGGGAGCTTATACCAAAATTACAGAATTATTTTGGAGACGTTATTGTAAAAATCGACATTTCTGGATGCGCTAGTCTTATTTGTTTCAAATCTCACCTGCCAGTCTGCATACGACTGGAAAAGGTAGACGACACGATGATAGGAAAACTTACAGATATAATAACAACAGAGTGTCGTGCATTACCTAAAACACGTGACTATGCCGTTAGTCAATTCAGAAAGTCTAAAACAATAGAAAATACCAGTCCAACTCTTTTATCTTTGATATCAAGCTTGGTTTCCAATGGAAATACCACCAAAGCATCGATAACCCTAGCACAGTCGATCCAGGGGCACGTAACGAAATCTTACAATCAAACAACGCTAGGTCTTGCTTTGAAGCTGCACCACCGCTTTGGTTCGAAAGAACTGGTATCATTGCTACACGAATCGGGAATAACAGTGACATATGACGAGGTTCTCGGGTTTCGAACGTCAGCAGCCATATACACGGGATCACAGCCATACACACTTAAGGGGTTGAAGCGAAATGGAGGGGAATTAGGGTCGTGGATTGACAACTATGACCTGAACATTTTCACACCAAATGGTTGTAGAGAAACCCATGCTTTGGTGGTAGAGGTAACACAACAGCCGACTGATGAGGATGCCGAGTCCGATGACTGCAGTACACCCCATCATATTATACCCAGGGTCAGTAAAACAGAAATGGACACTACCAAACTTAGTGAACTATCTCCCATTACCATCCAACATTATGATGGTCCGAAAATTCCACTACCGCCTAGTGTCGATTTTCACACTGGTGTACCGTATCGCGTGGTAGAACATGGAATGGATGATATCTCAAAATCACTGAAGGCAGATTTAGAATGGCTTACAAAAGTAGTAACCTCTGATGATGACGAACCACCGTCCGAGTGGTCAGGCTACATGAACTATTTGGCAAGAGAGGACGGGTTCGTATCTAAAGCCACCAGGTACTTGTATGGTCCCCTCATAGATTCGACGCCTAGCCACCCAGACACAGTTCTGACCAGTATGTTGTACATAGAAGAGTTCATAATGTCGCATGGTCAACAATATGTTCATTTAGTGGCTGACCTTCAATTATTCAAAGTGGCTATTCAAATCAAGTAGTCCGATCCGACACGGTGGAAGTACCTGTTAGTGAGACCTGGTGGTATGCACACATTAATGTCCTTCCTTGGTTGTATCAGTACCCTAATGTAGGGTTCGGGACTAGATGAACTATTAAGTGCTGCATACAAGGGTGTGAACTCCATGCTGAATGGGAAAGCTTGGCCCAAAACACTGAGGGGGTATCGCATGGTAGTAACAGCGCTTCTGAAAAACACTATTGACTCTGGGAAAAGGACACTTGACCAGTTCGGAGAGCAAACATATCGCCTCCTTAATGCAAAAAGGTGATATCTACATATTTTGACTTTTCCAGATAAATGAGTTTGAAGGTTTGACAATTTATTATATGTACACTATGTACATTAGGGCCAATATGGGTTCACCTTATACTATGTCAGAATGACAGGTAGTAACCATGAACATGACTTTGTAAATCAATCATGCATTAATGAGTTTGACCTCATTTTGTCAAATAGCACCTTTTTGCACAATGCACTTAATCGTTATGTTCCATGCACATAGGTTATATTTGCCAAATAGCTCCTTTTTGCACACACAGATTATATAATACAAAAATGTATATGAAGCACAAAGGTGCTATTTGCCAAATAGCACTTTTTTTGCAGGCAGTCTTTCTTTTTTCCATACATAATGACTTGTGTCTATCTGCAAATAACCACTGTTGGTACTCAAACTATCAACAATAATTATGTCGACAGTAATGGATATTTATTAATTGCGTATGAGTACTGATTCTACTGACTAATATGATGCATGCAAGCCACATATAATTATATATACCATGCAATTATGTTGAATTACTGGATACATTCTATATTTTCTACACACTATGGGTATGTTCTAGCTATGTTTATCTAATTTCGCCTCCAAAACACAATTTTATTTATATCACATTGTTTCAGTGTCCACATCCAAATACGGACTTGGGTGTATTTTGTGAAGCAATATGTACCTAAACAGTGAGTATAGTCAAATGCAAACGTACCAACATCCCCATATTGTTACAATCATGTATCGCATATGCAAACATACATGTAACACACTGGCAATATGATTCAAACATGACCGTGCATGTATTCCCGTATTAGTCAAGTCCAGTTACATACTTAGTTTCAATAGTCACTCGTCCTCATCAGCATTGTCACCGCCTTCATCATACTCTGACGCATCCGGCATCGGGAGACGGTCTGTAACTGTTCTGGCGGTGGGAATATTCTTATAGTATTGGTGAAAGTCTTCGGGAATTAATCCGTTATCACATAGTGAAATTAGGTCTTTTTTCTTCGCACTAGATATTGGTATTTTATCATTGTAACACCGTGAAAGATCACCTTGTATGCTGCGTGACTGATGCTTTGATCCTGTACTCTTTGTAACTTTATTTCCACAAACTGTGTTTCATCATATGACTCGTTCACAAATATGCTATCTGGTGATGACTTTTGTATTTTTATCCAAACTAGTTTCAACCAATTTATTTTGCTGCCAGTAGTACTTATTTTCATGTTCGAGCAGTATTTGTTTGTGAATGCCTTTAAATCAAATATATCAGAGAATTTAATTGGCACAACGACATAAGGCTTCCTTCGTCGAGCAAACGATATGACTGTATGCCACTGAGATGGCACATACACAACTGTTTTTGCTCCTTCAATAGCGGCATGCATACTGTCAGATTCCATTTGGGAGTGTCCAGGCTCGAAGAACTTATGGTTAATGGTCTTCAGTGTACTGGTACATGTATTAATAGCAAATAAATAGGCAGAAACTACATACTGATTCCGATTCTGTCCACCGCAAGTATCTGAGTAAAATGTAATTTAATTCACTACAGAATTGTGTTTTATGATATCGTTTATTTGCATCAGGAGACATGTTCCAATTTCACAAGACCCTCTCCCTCCCTGTGTCTCATCCCAAACGTAACATTTTCCATCTTCATTTCCCAATGAATAAAATGATAAATTGTAACACGATAGTTTTCGTTTATAATACAGCTCTCCGACCATTGTGCATGGTGTATTTAACACAGCCTGTAAATCAAATGTTTCAGCATGAAATGACTTGTCGGTTTTTGCTCGACCTTTGTCCGATGTCTTTTGTTCTCTGGCTTTTTCTTTCTTTGTCATGTGGTTGGCATACCTGTTCTTTAGCTCATCAGTAAGACTATTTGCAGCAGTTTTTATATTGTATTTTGTGCAGTGAGCATTGGTCTTTTTTAGGCTTAAAGAAAGAGTAATTGTATTCTTCACAAAATATCTTCCTGTACTTTGCTTGACCTACTGGTTTAATACATTTATCATTACACACTTTTATATAAATGCCACATCTTTGTAATGTTAAGATCCTGTTGCAAGTATTTCCTTCTGGACTGCTTTCGCACGTAATGCTTCCATGGTAGGAAACGATTCTATATGATGACGAACACCTTCAATGCCTGCTACGGGAGTTTTATTAGCTGATGGAGACTTTCCTCTCATATCAGTGCCACTATATGTGCCACACACATGTTTCTTCATTGCACACTCAATTGTTTTCTTTCTAACATCAAGCGTGTCCATGAAGAAAGTCTTGCACACTCTAATTCTTTCAGAATCAACTAGGAAATAATATTTGTAACTGTTGTGTTTGCGTCCAGTTACCGGACTCTGAATTTCAGCGGATTCAACACGTTGGCAAATATAATCCCTTTGACGATTATAGTCTTGTAAGTCCCAGAATGATTGGAAAATATTTCGCCTAGTATCTTAATTTACTTTGGAGGTACATTTGAATTTACATTTCCGACACGTTTGTTATTTCATTGTCCGCATGGAAACAGTTTTTCCTTTCACAGTGATATATTATTGGCCAGATACCCTGTTTTGTTTCCTAACGTTTCGCTTCCACAGCTCACGGCGAATCACTCTTTTTCGGCTAAGCTTTTTATGTTGAGGGCTGTTGTAGACAGCTTCTTTGTGTGGAGTCAATTCTGGAACCCGAATATGGCGTTGCTTTGTTGGTGTTTTCGTTTGGTCACTTTGTGTACTGTCAGTCAGTAGCTGTAACACTTGACTTATCACTTGGCACTACACTGTCATAATGTTCTCTTCCTTTTATCTTCAGATATGCTAAATATATGTATTCTCCACCTACACCACCTTCTCCAAGATCTGGATCTGGCTTGACATCATACACAGGATTTGACATGTCACTGGAAAATATTTTTATTTGACGTCGGAAATGATTTGCAGCCTTCGAGCGGAACACAGTCTGTCAATTCTGATTTCCACTGTCCGGGTGACTTTAACATTGTCACCTGCTCACTAAATAATGTAGCTATGTCTTTCCCTGTAGTGTCTTCGTGTAAAAAATGTATGTAATGGGCAACATTTTCTGATAAATGAACCGATAGCTGACTCCGCAATTCTTCGACTGTCTTGTTAGTTTCAAGCTGTGAAACAAGTGCAGCCATAAGACAATCGCCGTCAGGTGCAACTTCAATACGTTTCAGACCATTGCTTGCAAGTAAATCGTCTAGTCGCTTAACATGGTATCTTGTAAGTATAGTCTTTATCCTGTGTTGATTGCGACTTTTTTGTTCAACTGTAACATGTCTGCACCTTTTCTTCCAAGTACGATTTCTTGCAGTCTTTGCTCTTTTTTTTGAAGTCTTTAACAACTGCTGTACTGATTCGTTGGAATCAGTCGAATATTCATCAGCAGTTGGTGTATAATCAGCATCATTATCTTGATCACACAGACGTTCAGGTGAACCTGGAACATTCATTGTAGACCCTAGTTTTTCTTTGAGTCTAGCCAATGTAACATTATCATCACCACCAGTAATCCCCTGCGTATATACATTATCATTTCCGCTGTTCACGCAACCAATCGATTGACCATTGCACGTGTTCACTTCAACGACACATTCATCTAAAAGTAATTCTCCTGTTTCAGTAACATGATTTTGTTCCAACTGCACCGTTTCATGTAACGTCTCCACAATAACACCACCATCGCTATTCTGTTCCAAGTCCATGTACCAGCCTGCAGGTTCTGCAATCTCTTCTTCTCCAACAATTACACTATGTGCATCGATTGTCATCTCTTTATCTTCGGTATGTGCTGTATCTACGTATATACAACTCTTTGTAATTTCATCTAGTAGTTCTTCCGACCAGTCCGATAGCTCATCAGTAACGGGCTGAAACATACAGTTCATGCTATAAATAATATGCTCTATCATCTGAACGTGTGGTCTCACAGAAGCCATTGTATGAGCATCATCAGTATGGGCAGCATGTCATTGTTATATAAGAAGAATGATGCCATCGGTAAATTGATCATACATTTTAAACACATCCAGTGGATTGCGTTTACAGCAAAATAATATAATTTAATTGATAACAATTAAGAGATCTGTGCATTCTGACAAGATAATTGTTACGTGCATATATGGGCTGCCGGCTAAGAAAATGTACCTTACTATATTTGCGATAATTGGTACTAATGCTAGTCCATTGACAGTATAATAAACAGTATAAATTATGCCCTTACCAGACTGTGCACATAATTATGCAGGCCGACCTGGAAAAAAATTGGTTGCATGTGTCCTTTTCTCAGCTGGGGTCCATATGAGAGGCGTTCCACTAACTAAATCAAGAAGAGCAGTGGATACCAGGAATAGACTGCACATGTGCTGGCTGATCCGAGTCTACATTGGTCACAAAGGCCATAAGGCCCATTTCGTCAGAAATATGTGCTTAGCAATGTTTTTTTTTCTGCAAAATAAATCAAGGGTGGATGAACCTTCCCGTGCAAATGCGGACAAATCCAAGTTACTGATTAGTGTCGCCCAAGATACGTCATGGCATATTCGCAGTCTGATCAGGACCTACATTGTTTGCAACCTGTGGGAATATTCTTTGATGCATGCCAAGTGTGATATTTTGTGTCAAATATCAATAGGTCCAGCCATGACATGCTGAATAAATTCTTGCACATTCGTTATCCTAACATTTGCATTAATAAATTAATCATGCATCTTAGTATGTAATACTTATACATAAACAAGTAGTAAATCATTTAGTACTCACTGAAATGTTGTTGTCCATCTCTGCAAATTTATATATAAATATTTGCTAGCGATATTGATGACATTATGGGATGAAGGAGGCATTTGTGTCATGAGCTGTGATAATATTGGCACAGTCCTCGACATAAATGAATATGTGCGATAAAACCGCACTTGCAATGCACTTTTTTCTGGTAGTCGTGTTCGACGATTTATCTTGGAAAGCTTGACCTTGTAAATTTCAATTAACTTATTGATATCAATACTTACCATTATATTATCAATAAATATCTAATATGACATGGACATGTGAACAATGACCATGACCCTCTTACAGATATGTGGAGACAGACCTTCCGGGTGATGCTGAGACGAACCTCCTGGGTGATGGCGAGACGAACCTCCCGGGTGATGGCGAGACGAACCTCCCGGGTGATGGCGAGACGAACCTCCCATGTGATGCCACTAGGTACATTTATGATTTATTTGCTAGCGATATTGATGACATGGGTTGAAGGAGGCATTTGTGTCATGAGCTGTGCTAATATTGGCACAGTCCTCGACATAAATGAATATGTGCGATAACTCCGCACTTGCAATGCACTTTTTCTGGTAGTCGTGCTCGACGATTTATCTTGGATTAGGATTAGTACTAAAATATTATTTTATGTTTTTAGCTCACCTGAGCGAAGCTCATGTGAGCTATTGTTACCGCAATGTGTCCGTCGTCCGTCGTCGTCGTCCGTCGTCGTCCGTGAACATTTTCAAACGTCTTCTCCTCGGTAACCATTGGGCCTATAGTCACCAAACTTCATGGTCATGGTCCTTATGTAGGGGGATTGCAAAATTGTTAAAATGACGTCATTACGTATTACAAGATAAAAAATGATCGATGTACAATGCTCTTTCAAAGTTGTTAAAATGGTGACCCCGGGGTCAAAAATGGGCGTGGCCCGTGGGGTCAAATTGGGGTCAAATTTTATTTTTGACCGAATATGGTCATGTCATATATCAAATGGAAGGTATCAATGAGGCGATCACTCTGGTGCATTTTTTGTTGAAATCGGATGGTTATGTCCTCCAAGATGGCCGCCGAAAGGTCAAAAGGTTGTTATTTTATTAGAGATTTCAAAATTCTTCTTCACACGAACCGCTTGGCCCATGGTAGCCAAACTTAAAAGTTATGGTCCATGTGTGAAGGCTTTTCAGATTTGTTAAAATGGAGGTCATCGCTAATCCAAGATGGCCGCCGTCTAAAAATAGCATAAATTCTTAAAAAATCTTCTCATGAACCGCTAGCCGGATTTCCACGAAACTTGGTAGGAATGATCGATGTACAATGCTCTTTCAAAGTTGTTAAAATGGTGACCCCGGGGTCAGAAATGGGCGTGGCCCGTGGGGTCAAATATTATTTTTGACCGAATATGGTCATATTATATATCAAATCGAAGGTATCAATGAGGCGATCACTCTGGTGCATTTATTGTTGAAATCGGATGGTTATGTCATCCAAGATGGCCGCCGAAGGTCAAAAGTTTGTTCTTTTATTAGAGTTTCTAAAATTCTTCTTCACATGAACCGCTTGGCCCATGGTAGCCAAACTTAAAAGTTATGGTCCATGGGTGAAGCCTTTTCAGATTTGTTAAAATGGAGGTCATCGCTAATCCAAGATGGCCGCTGTCTAAAAATAGCATAAATTCTTAAAAAATCTTCTCATGAACCGCTAGCCGGATTTCGACGAAACTTGCTAGGAATGATCGATGTACAATGCTCTTTCAAAGTTGTTAAAATGGTGACCCCGGTGTCAAAAATGGGCGTGGCCCTGTGGGGTCAAATTGGGGTCAAACACATGAACTCACATTCTCATCTGGTGTTCATGGAGTCAGGTGAGCGAATTAGGGCCATCATGGCCCTCTTGTTTAAATGATGTCCGGAAAAATGTGGATGCAGAAGTGAATCTGTATCACTATGCATTGGTTTGCCCTGCATCAGATCGTGTCGATGCTTGCTTTTGCACATCTATGCTTATAATGTTTAAAAAGCATGTTTAAAGTTGAAATATGTATATACAGTATAAATTTAAATTTACATCTTTGACTATTCAGGTATAGGGTTGGGGACTTCATACTAGCCAACTGTGGTAGAGAGACTTTTCCCTGTCTCGTAAGTCTAATATATTAATTGACTGCTTGTTTTATTATGCCCCACCACGGTAGTGGAGGGGACATCTAGATTTATTCTTGTCCGTCCCGTCCGTCCGTCCGTCCGTCCGTCCGTCCGTCCTATTTACTAAATTGGTTCTAATTTCTGTTTCCCTTAACTATGTTGATATTTCACCGATGCATTTGTGTGAGCATCAGTCATCATTCCGCAGCAAATTTACCGCCCCCGCTTATGCCGGGTCAAGGTCACGGACATAGTTCACCTCGCGGTTCGCTTCAGTTTACCTCAATGTTTAGGTCAACCTCACCCACTGCTCTTGCTACTACGACTGTCAAACTTCACATACTCGTGCATTCTCATCAACCCTGCTGCATTGATCCATGACCTGGGTGCAGTAACCTACGTTTAACCCGTGAATTACTTCAAATGTTTAAGTCAACTGTTCCCACTTGGTTACTGACAAAGCGGTAGGTGGGAATCCGTGTTTTATGAACACATTTTGTAGTTTCATCTAAAGTTATTGTTTAATTTGCATGCATCTTATTTTCCAGTTACCATTTTGTTAAGCTGCTAAACATCTTTCATTTTACTGTTTATTCTTTGTATTTGACATCAATTGGCTGAATTTGTTTAATTAGTTCTGTTTCTGAAATGTGTAGACCTGTTCAGGGTTGGCCACTAACTTTTACAACAAATCACTGCCTGGGCTCCTAACTGACAGAAATAGACCCATGTGTCCGTATGTTGCCTACTTCTGTAACAGAGATGGCTATTGCTTTTACTGTCGATTTATTTTTAACAAATGCTGTAATATTTTTTTATGACAGGTTGTGCAGACTCCAACTGATATGGAAGCCCTCCCAGATGTTGGCATTTGGGTTCAGTACCTCAAGAAAGCAAGAGCATCTCTTTGGAGCCTCGAGGATAAACAATTCTTCCTGGAGTATGGAAACATTTTGAGATGTTTGGAGTCTCCATCACTTACAACAGCAGGAACAAGATTATATTACAAACTGAAACTTAAACATTGAAGATGATTTTTTTCCTGTGTTGTGGATAGTTCTAGTCAATAGTTCTACTCAATAGTTCTATTCAATATATGTGTTATTAGACATGAAATAAGCTGTATTTTCCTGGAGCTGAATCAGTGAGTATGGAAACATTTGAGATGTTTGGAGTCTCCATCACTTGCAACATCAGGAACAAGATTATATTACAAACTGAAACTTAGGAAAAGAATCATCTTCAATATTTATTTTGTGTTGTGGACAGGTCTAGTCAATAGTTCTTAACTTCTAGTCAATATATATATATCTATGTGTTATTAGACACATGAAATAAGCTGTATTTTCCTGGAGCTGAATCCGTGAAACAAATAATAGAGGATATTCATGAATATTTTTGCATTGAATATAACATTTAAGAATTGAACGCTGTTTTTCGACGGTTCATCCTGTTCATGGGGTGAAGAATGTGCATGGTTACATGACTAAGTTCCATGAAGCACGCTAGCGCTTGATTAAGAATTTGTCATGTGACCATGCATGTTTCTTCACCCCATGAACTGTCGAAAAATAGCGTTCAATTCTTATATTGACATTTTATGTATTCATTTATGTTATTTTCTATTGATTTTGCTACATTTACGTCTGCTAAATTGCATGGCGTTTTTGACGCCTGGAACAGCCGCTCCTCGAACGTTATTGGCTACGGCGATGACAACATCGTGAATGACGTCAATAATGTCACGTTCAAGCCGTCTTGCATGTTCATGAGTAAATGAAGCACATACTTCGCATACAGCTTTGTATAGATCTATAGACAAAACATGGTAGAATGTAAATATATTATAAAAACTGAAACCCATTTCAGTTTGAAAAGATACAGCACAATTATCTTTTAAAAAAAAAGAACTGCTATGGTGAGCCCCCAGGTCCACTTGCACTGTGGTTGCCTGGCTAACCAGTCAATCATTTGACTGGGGAGTATTTTCAGTATTCATGAATGTATACTTGTTAAAGTTAAGATGCTCTTGACACTCTTGCCATGTGAAGCTTGTATATTAAATCGTTGAAAATTCTTTCTTTTTTAATCTGATTTCTAAAGAAGTGTGTAATAAACATGGTAAAAGTCACTAGTGCTGAAAATACTCCAACCCAATACAGAAATGTGCATTGTTAGTTTATGTGCAAACAAACTAAGTTCTACTAGCTACTGGTATTGAAAGCAAAATAGATATAACACGCATGCTTACACAAAACCCACATCATCTGCCTACCTTGCTGATATGTTACGTGCACCATAGCATACAACAGAGGGTAGTTAATGGGTTAAGGGCACATACAGGGATTACAACAGCAAGAACTACAAGGTTACAACACTACTAAGTACATATGAATGGATTGTGAAAGATATATTCACGTTTTCTAGTAATGTTAATATAGGAAATTATGTAACGCGTGTCACATGGTGTCCTTGTGTGTTAATAAAACGTCTTTATGACGCACAGTAATGTTTTGTCGATTATAAATAATTATATTTTTTTACTTTAGAAGCATTATCTGTTATGAATATTTAAGAAGATTGGCTTTAAAACTTGATTTTTCAGACATGGGGTTTTGGACACCAGGTAACAAGCGTTACGAAGTGTCCATTGTAACATACGTTATCGATTTTGTATAATCTTTAAAAATGAGGTGAATGGCTTGCATAACAGTAAGTATAATATACCATTCATTAATATTGTTAGAAATATCCATCCCATGTATATGTTGTTCTTTTATAATCGGGATAGCGGTTGGTTTTTGCGAAGATAATTAATGCTGTTAAACTGCTGCCTGAGAGTTAAAAATATAAACAAATATTTTGAAGTGAAACTTGTAAAAACTATCTTCCTAAGGGGGTTTACATTAATGATAGTCTAGTATATTATAATTTTCTAGTTATACATATCAAAATAAGCAATGTAAGTGATCACAGAGACATAAAAATGGACACCATGTAACAAGCGTTACATTTTATACATTAGTATATAAGATGGCACTAAACTTTGTCTGATCGTGAAAAGTTATCTTGTTTGTTTGTGAAAGAATGTTTATTTTACTAGCAAAATAAAGTAAGAAACAGCATGTTTGTAAGTTTTTGAAATTTAACACCCATGTCCCACTTTCGTGACCAGTAGTGTGGAATCACCCCGTATTGTTATCATGATATTTGCATCGTACTGTTGATGTAGCCACTGTATATGTAGTGTATCCACTGTACGTGTAGTGTATCCACTGTACGTGTAGTGTATCGACTGAGTGTATCTGTGTATGTGTATCATGTATTAGTACGTATCCACTGTATGTGTATGTATCCACTACGTAGTGTATCCATGTACGTGTAGATCCACCACTGTAGTATGTATCCATGTACGTGTGAGTATTACCACGTACGTGTATGTATCCATGTACTGTAGTGTATCCACACTAGTGTATCTGTACGTGTAGTATCACAGTATCCCACTGAGTGAGTGTATCCACAGTACTGTACGTGTAGTGTATCCACTGATACGTGTAGTGTATCTTACTATACGTGTAGTGTATCCATGTACGTGTAGTGTATCCACACTGTACGTGTATGTACACTGTACGTGTGTGTATCCACTATACGTGTAGTGTATCCACTGACGTGTAGTGTCAACTGTACGTAGAGTATCTGTAGGTGTAGTGTATCACTGTACGTGTAGTGTATCCACTGTACGTGTAGTGTATCCACCACGTGTGTAACCACTATACGTGAGTTTAATCCACTGTACGTGTAGTGTAACAACTGTACTGTAGTGTATCACTGTAGTGTATCCATCTGTATCCATGTAGTGTATCCACTGTACTGTAGTGTACCACTGTATGTAGTGTATCCACAATACGTGTAGAGTATCCACTGTACTGTAGTGTATCCACCACTGTACGTGTAGTGTATCCAGTACTGTAGTGTATCCAGTGTACGTGTAGTGTATCCAATGTACGTGTAGTGTATCCACTGTACGTGCAGTGTATCCACTGTACATGTAGTGTATCCACTGTATGTGTAGTGTATCCACTATACGTGTAGTGTATCCACTGTACGTGTAGTGTATCCACCACTGTACGTGTAGTGTATCCATTGTACGTGTAGTGTATCCACCAACTGTACTGTAGTGTACCATTTTGACTGTAGTGAACCACTGTACGTGTAGTGATCCACAGTACGTGAGTATCCACTGTACGTGTAGTGTATCCACTGTACGTGTAGTGTTCCACTGACTGACTGACCACTGTATGTAACGTGTATCCACTATACGTGTATGTATCCACTGTACGTATGTATCAACTGTAGTAGTGTATCCACTATACGTGTAGTGTATCCACTGTACGTGTAGTGTATCCACCACTGTACGTGTAGTGTATCCACTGTACGTGTAGTGTATCCACTGTACGTGTAGTGTATCCACTATACGTGTAGTGTATCCACTGTACGTGTAGTGTATCCACCACTGTACGTGTAGTGTATACACTGTACTGTAGTATCCACTATACGTGTTGTACTGTACTGTAGTGTATCCACTGTCGTGTATGTATCCACTGTATGTGTAGTGTATCCACTGTACGTGTAGTGTATCCACTGTACGTGTAGTGTATGTACATGTGTTACATGTAGTGTACTTTACTAACCATGGTGCCTGTTGAATATGCATTGTTTCAAGTTTCAAAATTGTGTGTGACCAATAATATTTTGAGTAAAGTCGTCTTTTGAAGTCTTCAGTCGCATTCACTCTCCAAATTTGATGGGGGAACGGGCAATATCACGTCGTAGCCCCATATACCACTTTCAGTACTTTGCTGAAGGGAGATAGTTAGGCTTATTCCGTAACAATTATGAGCAAAGTACTAAAAGTAGTATATGGGGTTACGACTTGATATTGCCGGGGAACGTTATACAAAGTAAATATTTTCATGGATTCTTATTGTTGAATCTCTTCGTGTCTACTGTTACCATGTTGATCCAGTAAACAGCGTGGAACACAGGCGAGTGAATGTTACTTCGTATAAGTGATACCGCACTTCGGATGACTTTGCGTGAAGTTTCATTACCAAAATTATAAATGTTCACTGTGATTTCTACTGTGCTGCCATCTTACAGGTCATCAGCTATGCTTGTCCTCAAATGCCTATATAATACAACCGCATCATCCGCTGTGGTTGGTGGGATGAGGTTATTTTCGGCCATAATGGCGATACATACGTCATACACGTTAGCATCACAACATATCAATGACCGAAATTCTAATTGGTCACGCCATGCATCGATCTCCTCGCGAGAAACTGGACACAAACAATTGCTAGTATTCCACAAGCTTGGGTAATTGAACATTCTTCTGGGTTATCCAGATGGGGCGTCCGTGTTCCTTGAGTTTCTAATTGCGTGATTGTTCCACATCACTACTGCCAAATCTAGCTCCGTCTGGAAAAAATAACAATATACTGATGAATGCAAATTAATGTTTGCCACCATACCACATTATCAATTACATCGTACACATATATAGAGTAAATCTAATACATCTCAGGTGTATCACACAATATATGATATGTTCGCTGGCTCATTCCCTTGCAGTGTTACATAATTAAAATGGCTACTCAACACTGAGCATGGATGAAACCAAATGTTCTGTTCACATATAAACATTCATCTTCTCTTCTTCTTTTATAATAATGGCTAGCAGTCATTTACTGACTATTATGGCCATGCGTGGGGGTTAGTACAGTGAATGCCGTGCCACCAAAGCTAATCAATCCACCCTGGTAAACACGACACGTAATAAAATGGTGCATTTCTAAAAAGATTGTAAGTGAAGAGATGTGACTTTAAATGTTAAAAGCAGACCATCACATATGGTAGTGACAGTGCAGCCAGTGCCGACTTAAATCCTGGGATCGTGTCGGCGCTGACTACAGTGTCGGCGCTGACTACATTGACAGGGAATGGAATGGTGCTGAACGGCCCATCAACACAAAAGAGTATCATTTAGGGCCAAGCAATGTAGATGAAGAATAAAAATAATAGTAAAATAGTATGTTACATGTGGTAATCAATCAGATAAGGTAAAAATATTAATATGATAAACAATATAAATGAACAACGTGTATACAATGATAAAATTAAATTTTCCGATACAAGTTAGTTTCATGTAGAAAGTGAAGCAAACCTTCAATGTTCTCCACCTGGAATAGCTCCGCAAGTGAAGTAACATTGAAGTGTTTGCCTCGAATATCGGCAAAATCGATACAGTCCAGTAGGATGTGTTGCACGGTAAATGCGCTGTGGCATGGAATACACCATGGACGCGGCTCACCTTTGAGCATATACGAATGCGTTAGTCGTGTATGTCCAATGCGCAATCGACTAAGGAATGGAATGGTGCTTAACGGCCCATCAACACAAAAGAGTATCATTTAGGGCCAAGCAATGTAGATGAAGAATAAAAATAATAGTAAAATAGTATGTTACATGTGGTAATCAATCAGATGATAAGGTAAAAATATTAATATGATAAACAATATAAACGAAAAACGTGTATAGAATTATAAAATTATAGAAATGAGAAACATGTATACAATGATAAAATTAAATTTTCCGATACAAGTTAGTTTCATGTAGAAAGTGAAGCAAACCTTCAATGTTCTCCACCTGGAATAACTCCGCAAGTGAAGTAACATTGAAGTGTTTGCCTCGAATATCGGCAAAATCGATGCAGTCCAGTAGGATGTGTTGCACGGTAAATGCGCTGTGGCATGGAATACACCATGGACGCGGCTCACTTTTGAGCATATACGAATGCGTTAGTCGTGTATGTCCAATGCGCAATCGACTAAGGACAACTTCATCCCGGCGTACATGTCTGTAGCCAGGAGTCCATTCGCCCAGAGTCGGTTTCACAGCATGAAGTTTATTATCTGTGAGCAGATCCCACTGGATTAAACAATAGAAATCGAGTCTGCGTCACAGGTTGCAGTCCTGTACCTGGGATGTTGAAAATGAAAACGAATGAAAAATATTGATTGCAATATGAAGGCCATTTTAAGGAAATTGTAGATTTACACTCTATATTTTCCATAAAATTGCCTTCATATTGAAACCGATATCTTTTCCATTTTTTATTTTCTACATCCCAGGTACATTACTGCAACCTATGGTCTGCGTAAGGCTGAAATGCCTTTGAACAAGATATTATGTCCCATAATGAAACATTCAAGCTAAGTTTGATGTGGCCTAGTTAGCCAGATCAGAGAATGTTGTACTGATGCGGCGTTTTGATTGATGTTGAAAGCCGAGCCGCAACATGTCACATTTAGTCAAGGCAATGCGCTGTCGCGTGTTGTCTGTAAATTGCAATACGGAATATATAATATGCCAGATGTATTTCTATTTAATCTTAACCGATGAAACATGTGTTGGCTGTAAACGAGAATCGCCTCCATTCATCAATATGTTTATTGTTGAAAATTATAAAAAATAGAACAGCAGACAACAGACTGAAGTTTTCCGATCTACACCACAGAGCTCCAATTTAGATGCGTGATTTGGGGGGTAAACGTCTCAATAAAAAAATGGCAAGTTGGTAGTGCTTCAGAATCGTCTTTTCGAGACGATTCTAAAGAGCACCCTATTTGCTATTTTCAGTAAAGAAATAAATGTCTCAATAAAAAAATGGCAAGTTGGTAGTGCTTTAGACTCGTCTTTTTTATAAATTGTGCGTAGCGTAAAGTTGAAGTAAATAAAGGACTTTTTGATACGCCGCGGCCACATGTGAAATATGGATCTGTAAGAAATCAACACGGTAGTGTGATAACTGCGTGTAGACATACACGGGACGGCATACATGCGGTTCAATTGCATAATCAGCGCACCGCGTTTTATGAATTTCCATGGCTCATCGCCTTTCACGGCGGTGTCTGCGTCTGGATAATTCACATATTGTAACCGATCAGTGAATGCGCAATTAATTGAATTAATTGTTCTGGATTTGCGAATGTTCTTTTTGTCAAAAGTAGAAATATGTCATGTGATTTAGTAACTTCGGATATCCGCGTAATTTCATGAAATACATTTACAAAATCCACAATATTTTTCATGAATGACGTAAAAAGTTGACACAAAAATCTGAGTACATGCCGAATTTAGACCTGGCAATTTCTGACTTAATTTATGCAAACTTTTTTACATTTTGAAATTTTGAAATATATTTTATGTAATTAATATGTCCGACGTTAAAATCACATGGCGTGTCTCAATTAGTATGCGTCGGTGACTGGCAAAATGTAGACCCAAATCAGACGGTGCATCCGCGCTGTACATATACACTATATTGATTAAACGGGAATTTCAATTTATTCGTCCGAAAATAATACATGTATTACGATTGTACAATACACATACATTATCATCTTTCTTGATTGATTGAGCTTATATTTAAGGGTGCACGTGGGTATTGGCTCGAAGAAATTCCATACCTGGATCATCTTGCTTGTTAGATTAATAAATTATATATATTTAGACAGATTTGTTGTAATTAAAACAAATAAATTAAAACCGAAACAAACCGGATCCAAATATGGGCCGCTATTTTCCATCTATGAATATTCATGAGTTAGCGGTCACGTGACATGGCTGAGCATCGCTACTACAGAGGTCCTGTGGTTCCGGATATTCGAATAGCCAATGGAATATTCGAAAATCGGTTTTGCCATCCGTACCAATTAACATGCAAGTGATTACATAAATACTGCCGTTAAACGTAAAAAATATGTTAATCGTTGCATTACTTACGTTACACATGTATTTTCTTTTGTTAAATACATTCAGTTTGCGATAGAAATAAGAGTTTGATTGCTTATAATGTATCAACATAATAATATATATATAATTGTTTTTACTTTTAGGATTGACAGTGCGTAAATAACAATAATAACATACGCTTGGATTTGTTACTATTTGAAATCGGTAATATGAAGCAATGTGTTGTCTTCAGTGGTGGCGTCGGCCCCCGCCACCATGCTGTAGAGTGTGGTCAGTGCCATGAGTGGACACACAGACGTTGCAACACGGGTAAGTATTGCATTGCATTCAATTGAGAATAATAATTATTGGTCGTAAAACGTAATACAATTCAGTCACGATATTCATTGTTTGCGAAACTATGCACAGGGTGTTAACGGTGAGGTGACATTGTCTGTCATTTGTTTGTTTATTGCTGGTAAATAGTAAATCACATTTAATGTAAACATATGATTAGTATACTAGCATTTATGTTATATTCATGTTGTAAATGATATTACATTATTCTCATATTATACACTGCGAAATATGTTAACGGTGAATGATGAGGTGACAACGTATGGCATTTGTTTGTACATTGTATTCTCAGAATGCAAATAGTGCTACAGGTTATTCGTAAAATTGATAACTGTTACAGGCATTTCATTGGAGGCATACCGGGCGGCAGTTGCTGTTGACGCAGATGTAGCATACATCTGCAGCGTCTGCGCGCATCTTGTGCCTGAGCGGGAAGTGGAAGTAAGTAGTTATCCAATACGATATTGTTCAACTTGTTGAATGAGATACAATTATAATCGATACCATTTCGACGTGATATGTCTATTGTGTATATTGTGTTTTTTGTTTATGCATAACACTGTACACCTTTCGATTTGTAGTACGAAGAACACGAACATTTGCAGACGACCGTGATGGAAGTAAGTATTGAACCAAATGTACATCTTATGAATGTTGATCAATTTCACATGGACTTACTTGGATTTTGTCCGATGTTCTTTATGCATGCATCACTATGTCGTGCATATTCATTGCAGGTTGGCGAGGGTGATCGAACATTCGATTCAATCATCTCGGGGAACATGAGTGATGGAGATGATCATGAGAAAACACAGACAGATATGGAGGTAAGTGGTGGATAGTATAGCAGCGCTATTCACGCATAACAAATAGAAACAAAGTACTGTTGAACAACTACACAAGTATGTACCCATTTAATGTTCGTACGTTAGTAAGTAATTTTCGTAAACACGACTGGGAGAGTTGTGGTCCATGTATCTATCTACCTACCACTTCTTTCATGAATCCACACAGGAGGACGGCGTCGATCCTGGTCCTTTGTTACAGTCAACAATGCTTGACGAACATGTAAGTGACATAATTATGTTGTACATACACACCGTTGTGTTTTGGTTAATGTTACCATTATAGACACCATCTCATATAAACATATATATGATGATGCTAATACAGTATTATATCAAATGTAACATGTTTGTTAAACGTGCATGTTACCTTCCCAAACATGTATAATGTGAGATACACCATGATATTTCGTTCATTTGGGCATCTGCATAGTTACATAAAATACATTTACTACATTTGCAATAGATTCCGTAGAACCCAGAACTTATATTCCGCATGTACTTTGAAATTTGTGTCACATTCTGATGTATTACATGTATATATATTCATTTCTTCATTTTAGCAGACTGTACGGCGTGTTTCTTTTCTCTTGGAGGACAGCATCGTCGCCCCTGATACCACTTCAGCTGATGTAAGTATTACGAAATTAGCTTTTGAATATTTTTGAAATGTTAAAACATATACATATGTGGCAAGTTGATCATCTATTAATAATGTTACAGGTATCGGTTCCTGACATGGAAGTAGACCAATCCGTTGTAGTTGGTGGACCATTCACTGAGCCAGTCGTCGTCACTGAAAGGTACGTGCTCTAGATAAAAAATACTTTTGAGTTTAGACCAAAGTAGCTCCTGATCAGATCGCATTCAATGGCACTAGTATTGGTACTAGTATTTATAACTAATGGGTTATCGATACTGTTTAGTGACAGTGTATGCCATGAACATGCCATGAACAGATATGAAGACTGATCGAGGACTGAACTGTTCGCGAACGTACTGACTCCTGTTGTTTGGTTATGTTTCATTTAGATCATTACTTGACCCCACACCGCCAGATACACCAGTTGATGACCAGCCGCTACGTTTCGAGATGATTCCTGGTGGGTCACACAAGGGGAAGGATCTACTCGTTGATACACACGGTTATGCGTATGTTGTAAAGGTAAATACATTCATACACACGTCAATGTAGTTCATGATCTGATGTGGCATATTCGTTGTCTCCGATGTATACATGGAACATGACTAAGTAAACAACAGCAAATAATACTGATCTGTATGAGAATATTTATTCTACCACCATCAATAACATACACACATTGTAGGAGCGGTGGTACAATATCAGACGTTGGAGATGCTCCGTACGCAACAAGACCATGTCATGTCCGGCTGGAGTCACGGAGAAGAACGGGGCGTTTGAAGCCAGCACCAAGGAACATACTCACCAACCGGATCCTGATCGTGGTATAACGGCCAAAGTGACAAAGAAAGTAATTTGATAAAAGTTTGGAATCATTTTGATATTGGATTCATATGCATCTATGAACATAACAAATGAGGGCTAAAATTCGACACACCGCAAAAGTCATATATATTTATTTCATAGGCGAAGTCAGCATTTACAAATGACGTATTCAAGTCTGCGCGAGCCATCGTGTCCGAGTCGAGAGAAGGTGTGGATGGTATTATTAGTGTCGGCATTGTGCGTGAAAACCTGGTGGCGAGGGCCGTGAACCGCCACAGGATAAATAATCGCCCGAAAGATCCAACTGACATGGATTTTGAGGTATAGTAAAAACAACTAACTGTCCTGCGTTCTAATGGAATGAAATGGAATGGTGCTTAACGGCCCATCAACACAAAAGAGTATTATTTAGGGCCAAGCAATGCAAATGAAGAATAAAAATAATAGTAAAATAGTATGCTAGATGTGATTAAGGTAAAAATATTAATATGATGAACAATATAAATGATAAACGTGTATAGAATTATAAAATTAGAGAAATGAGAGACATGTATAGACCTATCCAGCACGTAGTGTGTCGCTAGGCAGAATTCTACTGAAACACCGGAATGCTACGCATGCGCATTGGCCTGTAGGGCAAAATAAAACAAGGAAGTGAAATGTTGTCGTTTGCTGTCATCGTTAATTTAGCGGATTAATTAGATTACAGGCCTGCCATTTCTCCCGTGTTGTGCCCGATTACCAACTTTGTGTTCATATTACCCGCGTATGTGTATTGGTGTTCAAACATCCGGCAATTTGTCGACACAAATCACTAGTTTGCTTTGATGTGTCGAGGTCAGAAAATGAAAATAGATTACAAATACTGACAAACGTTCACCCATGTTAGGTACACTTTCAAACACAATACAACGCTTTTAATTAATACACGAGATAATTATACGATGTGTGTTAATTTATTGATTAATATTCTCCGCAGTGAAAGCTTAATTCGAGTTGATATAGAGATAATAATGTCCACCCTCTCGTTGACAACACCTGAAATGGGATGGCACGATTTACCCAAATCTACCCAAATCTTCACGTAATCATTATATGTGTTAATAATTAAAGCTGTATACATCATAATAACAATGTTTAGACTATACTTATATAATATCAGTCATGAATTTGCTCATACCAGGACCCATTTTAATGTTTTGAGGCAAATTTATATATGAAACCTTTTTAGACTTTTAGCACATCAGAAGTTCTGCCCATGTGTGCACAGGTGTTTCTAGCGTGTCTTATGTACAAAACAATTCAAATGCGCCCGGGTTAATGATAACTGTTAACTTCAAATTCGACAACTGAGACATATTTAATGAGGAACGATCCGTTATAATAATGCTATATCAGTCGCTTTCCCTTTCATCGATTATCTCCCCCTGTTCGAATTAGCATTTTGGGAATAGTGGGTATATTGTGATGGTGCACTATCGACTGTGCGTTTTAATCTTATTTTCTGTCAATATGTGCCTGTTATATGATATACTATTGATATATTGTAGAGAAATTAAATATTATAATTATAAATGTTATTTTTAAAGAATATTTGAGTAAATTGTGCTGCCACGAGAGATGCAAGGCCCATTTTTATGAAAGTTTTCCTATTTTCTGGTAGGTATATGCTAAGTAAATTTCTGGCATTAAACTGGTAAAATTATGGCAGGCCTGGAATTAATCATACAAATATTGTGTAGATCTATATGAGACACTAACATATTCACAATGCCATCATCATGCTGTGCTGTTGGCTGCACTGCGAGGTGGGAGACGGGATCAGCGGTGAAAATGTTTCTGTTTCCGAACCAATCTGTGGACCCGGACAGGCGCGACAAATGGATCCAGAAAGTCGGTCGTTTTCCTGCAGCAGACCAGACTAGCTCACGTCCAGATGGTCTGTGGGAACCAAAGCCTCATGATAGAATATGCAGCAAGCATTTTGTTCAAGGTAATGTTAAACAGCTTAAATAGAAAATATATGATTGGACAGCTCACCTCACAGAGACTGTGTCGCCCCATCATAAATTTGAGTTTAAATCAAGCTAACCCAAGCTGGAATAAGAAAACTCGTAAAACTTTTAAACCGTTATAGATACAGACCAGAAACTTGGTATGTAGCTTCCTTATGATGAGTGGATGCGCAAAGTTTATTTCGATTTGACCCCTGGGTCATGGATTATCTCCCCCTTTTTGGCTTAGAATTTGGCAATTTTGCCTTGTAAGTGATAAAACTTTTAAACCCTAATAGCTACACACGTGAAACTTGGTATGTAGCTTCCTTATGATGAGTAGATGCGCACAGTTTATACCAGAGACATCATCTGATACATTTTCTGGCAAACTAAACATTCATTCACCATTACCACATTTTACATTTTATATCAGATGTAAATTTCCACACCGATATCAGGGGCGATAACCGTGTTTCCTTAAAATGTCCAGACATTACTATTTATTCACTGTATTTTATTTTTTATGTGTAATGATCATACCTTATAATCTGTCGAAAATATTATTTTTTCAGGTGACACATTTAATTAGTATAAATAATTAAAACATGTCAAGCCTCATTTGCATATGAAAATAGCCTGATACCACCGCGCGTCACTATCAGTAAAATAAATATTACTAAATGATTATATCTGTATAGCGGGCACTCGTCAGTGTTAGACCTGGTGGAATAGTGACACAAGTATACACTTATTTAATTCCTAATAAGAACAGTTTGTGCCTACTGAGTGGGCATGTACCTTTAATATACATCCATATGTTCATTCTGTCGCCCACACATGTGGCTTTCATGCCAAATTACTTGGAACATGCTTTTCTCCTGTTGACATAATTATATGTGGTGGTGACTGTAGAAACGTGGTTTATGGGTTTTGTGACCAGTGTAGATCCAGATCAGCTAGTACATCTGCAGTCTGATCAGGATCTGCACTGTTCGCCATTCCATCAATGAAACGCCTGTAATGCTTCTAACAAGCAATATGGATTGTTATGGGCTACATGAGTATGCTATTTGATCAGGAGCTACACTAGTCACAAATTCCATAAGCCCCATTTCTCCAGTCACACCAACATATATATATATAGCTGATGAAACATACTCAAAGATCAGTATGTTGTTGCAGGTAGACCTTCAGAGGTAACTGATACAGACTATCTGCCAACCATATTCCAGCACACCCCTTTAAACAAGAAAACTCTACAAATGAAAGTGAACAGGTACAACCGTTTAAAAGAAAGAGGTGAAAAAAAATCAAAATCTGTTGCTGCTATAGCTCTCATGAAATTATCCAGTTATGGTGAAGAATGTGTGATGGAAGTGGAAAATTTTGATACTGCCAGTAAAACGTGTGCATGCCAGGCTAGTGTCACGACTAAGGAAGTGGGGATTCAAACCGACCATTCACATTTACATGTACATGTAGAACATGCTGATAACTATATTTATGACCAACACAATTGTACAATAAAGAAACAAGAAGATCTTATTAACACATTACTAATTATGAGCAAAACACTCTGTGATGAAAGCGTCGAACTACGCAATATAATAAATAATTTAAATGTAAAATTGTTATCACTGGAAATGGAAAACAAACACCTTGAAGAGAAGATCCGTGAAATGTTTAGTTACAAATATATTGAAAATGATGACGTAAAAACTAACTACTACACTGGACTGCCTAATTATTCAATATTCGAGACTGTGTTCATTCACACAGTAAAACATGTAAATATAAAAAATACAAAATTGAATTTGAAAGACGCGTTCATGACCTTGAAATTACGGCACAATCCAGAAATGGAAGATCTGGCCTACAGATTTGGTATAAGTAAGGCTTCGGTGACTAACATATTTCATGTTTGGCTAAATGCCCTATATTCATCTCTAGGAGGACTTGTTGCATGGCCACCACTTGACAAGGAACTGCAGCTACCTGAAGTGTTTCGGAACAGTAAATTCCAAAAGTACGCTGTATTATCGACTGTATAGAGGTATTCATTGAACGTCCAACTGCTCTGAAAGCACGTGCACAGACCTATTCAAACTACAAACACTATATGCCCCACTCACCATTCGGTTGCGGGGGCATAAAAAGGTCAAGGTAAAGGTCGAAGTACTGGGTGGTGGAGTGTGTAGGGCATGTTCATATGTATCATGTGTATAAATATTTAAGCGATTGACACAAGTATTGAGAAGTTATTGTATAAATATTTAAGCGATTGGCACAAGTATTGAGAAGTTATTGTAGGATTGAGAAACGTGCACGTAGATTTGTCCCAAAGTGCTAAGTAAACATTTAAAGTAGAAAAGGTGAAGGTCAAAGGTGAAGGTCGAAGTACTGGGTGGTGGAGAGTGTGTAGGGCATGTTCGTATGTATCAGGTGTATAAATATTTAAGGGATTTGCAAAAGTATTGAGAAGTTATTGTAGGATTGAGAAACGTGCACGTAGATTTGTCCCAAAGTGCTAAGTAAACATTTAAAGTAGAAAAGGTGAAGGTCAAAGGTAAAGGTCGAAGTACTGGGTGGTGGAGTGTGTAGGGCATGTTCATATGTATCATGTGTATAAATATTTAAGCGATTGGCAAAAGTATTGAGAAGTTATTGTAGGATTGAGAAATGTGCACGTAGATTTGTCCCAAAGTGCCAAGCAAACATTTAAAGTGGAAAAGGTCAAGGCCAAAGGTCAAGGTCGAAGTACTGGGGGGTGGAGTGTGTAAGGGATGTTCATATGTATCACGTGTATAAATATTGACATAATATGTGAAGCCATGTAGAAGTTACTAAAGAATATAATATCGGGACGTACGGACGGACGGGACGGACGGACGTACGGACGTACGGGACGGACGTACGGGCGGACGCTGGTAACACTATATGCCCCCGTACCTTTCGGTAGCGGGGGCATACAAACATAACACCATCAACATTTTGATAGGTATCATTCCATCAGGTGCTGTGACATTCTTATCAGAGTGCTGGGGAGGACGGGTGAGTGACCGGAAAATAACAGTTGAAAGCGGCCTGCTAGATCTGTTTGTGCCAGGTGATGTTGTGATGGCTGATCGTGGCTTCAACATGAACGATGATTTTGCCCAACGCAGTGTAGAATTAATTGTGCCGGCCTTTACTAGAGGCAAACAACAACTGTCAGCACAGGAAGTTGAAGAATCAAGACAGATGTCAAGAGCGAGAATTCACGTTGAACGGGTCATTGGTCGAATAAAGGATTTTAAGATCATTAGTGGGCCAATGCCCATAACATTTGTGAAGGGAAAGGGCACTTGTAAAAAGATTTTGCGAGTTGTGAGTGGTGTAGTTAACATTAATCCACCATTGCTTTAGCCAGTACATAGTTACTAGCCTGTGATACAAATTTGTAAACAATAAGCATGATAAAGCCAAGTTATTCATGATAATCGCAGAATATGACTTTCAGAGTATCGTTTATGGCCAAGCAATTTAGATGAAGAAGAAAGTAAAAAGATAGTTTGTTAGATGTGGTAGGTAATCAAATGATTAGGGTAAAAATAAGATGAACACAATAGAATTGAGGAACATGTATACAATCCGATACAAGCTGGTTTCATGGAGAACGCTAAGCAAACCTTCAATGTTCTCCACATGGAATGGAATGGTGCTTAACGGCCCATCAACACAAAAGAGTATTATTTAGGGCCAATCAATGTAGATGAAGAATAAATCCCCACATGGAATACCTCTGTCAGTTTAATATTAACAAGAGATGTTTATCGTACATCAAACTGAAATATGTTAGTCACCTTAAATGTACATGCCAAATCAAGGGACCCATGTTAATCGCCGAACACAACTACCAGAAAATATAAATTGCAAGTGTGGTTATAAATATTTTAATCTTGTACAACCAGTACATGTGCACATGAGAAACTAGAAAAGTCGATGGCGCGCCATCGCAATATACCCACTTTCCCCAAATGCTAAGTCCGAAAGGGGGAGGTAATCCATGATGGAGGGTCGGATAAAAAATCCGAATTCACTTTGCGCATCAGCACATCAAAACGAAGCTACGAACCAAATATCAGACGCGTAGGTATTAAGGTGAAAAAGTTTTTCGACCTACGAGGAAAAATAGTGAGATTCTAAGTCCGAAAGGGGGAGATAATCCATGATGGAAGGTCCGATCAAAAATCGGAATTCACTTTGCACATCATAACGAAGCTACATATCAAATATCAGAAATGTAGGTATTAAGGTGAGAAAGTTTTTCGACTTACAATGAAAAATAGGGAAATTCTGAGTCCGAAAGGGGGAGATAATCCATGATGGAGGGTCGGATCAAAAATCCGAATTCACTATGCGCATCCGCACATCATAACGAAGCTACATACCAAATATCAGGCGCATAGGTATGAAGATGAAAAATTTTTGTTTTTCGAGTTACAAGGAAAAATAGGGAAATTCTGAGTCCGAAAGAGGGAGATAATCCATGATGGAGGGTCGGATCAAAAATCCGAATTCACTTTGCGCATCTGCACATGATAACGAAGCTACATACCAAATATCAGGCGCGTAGGTATGAAGGTGAAAAAGTTTTTCGAGTTACAAGGAAAAAATGGGAAATTGTGAGTCCGAAAGGGGGAGATAATCCATGATGGAGGGTCGGATCCAAAATCCGAATTCACTTTGCGCATCTGCACATGATAACGAAGCTACATACCAAATATCAGGCGCGTAGGTATGAAGGTGAAAAAGTTTTTCGAGTTACAAGGAAAAAATGGGAAATTGTGAGTCCGAAAGGGGGAGATAATCCATGATGGAGGGTCGGATCAAAAATCCGAATTCACTTTGCGCATCTGCACATGATAACGAAGCTACATAGCAAATATGAGGCGCGTAGGTATGAAGGTGAAAAAGTTTTTCGAGTTACAAGGAAAAAATGGGAAATTGTGAGTCCGAAAAGGGGAGATAATCCATGATGGAGGGTCGGATCAAAAATCGAAATTCACTTTGCGCATCTGCACATGATAACGAAGCTACATACCAAATATCAGGCGCGTAGGTATGAAGGTGAAAAAGTTTTTCGAGTTACAAGAAACGTGACGGACGTACGGACGGACGTACGGACGTACGGACGTACGGACGACGGACGTACGGACGGACGGACACCCGTGACGAAAACAATATACCCATTTTTTTTTCCTAAAAAAGTGGGTATAATAAGTACTACTTTATGGACCACCTACTAAGAAAAGCCACCTTTAAAAAGTAGTGACCAGCGTCGGACCCTGATAATAACTTTACTATTCCAGTCAACATTTTAATTGAAAACTGTTATTCATGACCACAACCAATATTTGATTGAGTGAATGGCAGCAAGCATGACCCAACGGATGCACAGGCTAATCTGGGACTATGCTGGTTGCACATGTCGAAAGGTACCTTTTCTCATCCGGTGGCCCATATATAACATCATTACATGTACCAAACTCCCTCTATACATTGATATTACACATTTTGGACGAATGTGCCTGAAAAGTTTAAAATTGACATGCAGGGGTGGATCTAGCATTCAGGTTTAGGTGTGGATCCTCAAATGTAAATGAAACGCACATGATAGGTAACTTTCCTAACATCTGATCATAAGTTGATTCAAACATGATTGCTTATTGCTTATTAAATGTGATGGGATATGTTGCTGTGGCTGGAGAAATGGGCCTTATCATTATGGACCGTTTCATTGATGGAAAGACGAACAATGCAGATTCTGATCTGACTGACTGTGCTGATGCACAGGCTGATCTGGACCTACACTGGTCACAAAACTATCTTACTATGCACAACCCATAGATCAATTGCATCTCTTGTAGCGTTTGACACAGATGGCAAACAATGACATATACACTAACTAGAAATGTGGCCTGTCGGCACACGAATGCCCCCGCTGGCAGCCAAAGAAAACGAGGCACATTTGATTATAAGCCATTTACCCGAGCGTTAAGTTTTCGAACGCACCAAGTCTGTGACCTTGACCCTGGGCTTAGCGGGGGTGGGACGAATGTGGATTTGTCACAGGGCGGTAGAGGACCATTGGAGCAATGCGTGTGTGAAATGTGAAGCAGATCCGAGCAAGGAAACAGAAATTATAAGCCATTTACCCAGCGTTAAGGTTTCGAATGCACCAAGTCTGTGACCTTGACCCTGGGCTTAGCGGGGGCGGGACGAATGTGGATTTGTCACAGGGCGGTAGAGGACCATTGGACGCAATGCGTGTGTGAAATGTAAAGCAGATCCGAGCAAGGAAACAGAAATTATAAGCCATTTACCCAGCGTTAAGGTTTCGAAAGCACCAAGTCTGTGACCTTGACCCTGGGCTTATCAGGGGGCGGACAGAATGTGGATTTGATCACAGGGCGGTATAGAGGACCATTAGGAGCAATGCATGTGTGAAATGTGTGAAGCAGATCCAAGCAAGGAAACAGAAATTATAAGCCATTTACCCAGCGTTAAGGTTTCGAAAGCACCAAGTCTGTGACCTTGACCCTGGGCTTAGCGGGGGCGGGACGAATGTGGATTTGTCACAGGGCGGTAGAGGACCATTGGAGCAATGCGTGTGTGAAATATGAAGCAGATCCGAGCAAGGAAACAGAAATTATAAGCCATTTACCCAGCGTTAAGGTTTCGGGACGTACGTACGTACGGACGCCGGTAACACTATATGCCCCCCTCACCATTCGGTGGCGGGGGCATAATAAAACTTAGTATAACATGTTCCAAAGATAATTATTTACAATGTGCTTTCAATTATCGCATGCCAAAGTATACAACATGTTTGATGTATGGGTTATCATCGATCATGATTTCTGTATTTTAAATGGGTACATTTATTGTCAGAAATCAGACTTGCTATCGACTTGGGCTACATATAATGGATATTGCAAATTGCACTAAATAGTATTAGTTTTTTCTGTCAAATTCTAAGCGGTCTGTGTCAAACGCTGCAAGAGGTGAAACTGGCTAATATTTGTTCCATGCTCGGCTTGGAAACGGTAGGAGATTTGTATTGGCGGAATATGTACCGACTGATAACATATTGCTGCATCAGGCATTGACCTGATGCGAATATCTGGGTTACTACACATTGAAAACTGACGTGTCGTTTGTTAAACGGCGTCAACGGAAATAAAGACATAATTGCTCATTATGCAACCAAAAATGTTGTGTAATAAATAGAAAACCATGCTACCGTCATTTAACATCAAGTTTACCAGACTCGGCTCTGTAACGGTAATAATTCCTTGATAAGCCTTGGAATTCATACACGTTTCCTAGCCTTGACTAGTAAACTTGATATCACATGAACAGAATTTGAACTACATGTAAAACGTGTGACTGTATATCAGACACACCATGTGATTTTACATGATAAACAGAATGACATGCTAGTTTATTTTGACATCACGTTTATCAGGCTCGGTAGGAATTCTTCGGCAAGCCTTGGAATTCATACGTGTTTCCTAGCCTTGTCGGGTAAACTTGATATAAAAACACACCTCCTGGTATTCTCTATCAAGTTTATCAAGTTAGGCTCGGAAATAGTATGAATTCCTCAACAAGCCTCGGAATTCATATGCGTTTCCTACCCTTGCAGAAAAATACTTTAATAGTATTTCCATACAACTGGTCTGTTGGATGAGACTTTAAACTGTGGTCACTTCTATATATGACCTTAGCTGTTGCTGGGATGCTAAACCCTTTCACATTTTTCCTACCCTTGCCTGGTAAACTTGATAACACATGAACAGAATGTTGAGCTAGAACGTATGTGTGATTTGTCAGTATATTGACGGACGACAGTATTCCACAGACAATTTATTCAGCCTTCCTTTTTTTGGATTTTGGTATAAATGTTGAAATTTCTTCAGTTCCACATAATAATTTACGAGTTAATACTTCAGGCAAAACACATTTGCTGTAGAAATTAGACAGCTTCTTGATCATCAGTTGGAAAAAGTGAACATCCAAATAAATTCTCTCGACATGTAAACCTTTAGGGGTAAAGCACACAAAGTCGCAATATTCAAGATCACATATACCCATCTGACCCTGCACTCAGGGTTGGCCGGGAAATACCGGGGGCGGGAATTCCCGGCGGGAAATACCGGTATTTCCCGTCCGGGGAAATACTCCCCAAAGTGGGAAATACCGGGAAATATGAATTTTGATGTTATTATTTGATAATTAAAGTTATTTAAATTAAGTTTTAAGCTCAGTAATAGTTAATTAAACAATCAACAACTTAATAATTAGATATAGGGGTTAATTACAATGTATAGATCTGTTTCATTCCCAACTAGGGGTACTCATCAGGTGGAATATTTGGCAACCATGACATTTATATTTTGGTTGTATTATTTTTTTGTAAATTACTTCTTCATTTTTTAGGAAGCATCTGAGTGTCTGCTAGATACAATTCACAAGGATAACGTCATCATGATCAGACTATGTTCAGACAACAGGCTGTTAATTGTCAACCTTCTCCCACACTAACATTCGGTATCAAGAAATGAGAATAAATGATCTTAGCATGCATGATGTGCATACACATAGTCTCTTACAAGTCTTATATGACTGACAATGTACTGTTGTTTTATGCTTTGCATTTGTATTACTTATTTGCATTATTTATTATGACATTTATTTAACGTGAAAACTAGTCTATGGGCCACGATGGTACGTATGAGATACAGTACCTAAAATCGTTAAAATTAGCCAAAAGCTTACTAATGTCTACTTATTTGCATGTCCATTGATGAGACTTTAATATACTTTAATAAACCATCAGACTATGACAACAGGCTGTTAATTGTCAGCCTTCTCTCACACCTTTTGTGTCATACTGTATAATAAGAACCCAGGTGGTCTGTATATGGTCATGTCAAGTTGTAAAACAATTACACTTACACTGTACATGGATTTTTCTCAAAATTCCAAAAGCAGCTTTTATTAGTGGCAGGTTACTATAGTAATGAGGGGTGTTCTCATATACAATAAAATAGATAGTTGGCAAATACTACATAGACTTGTATATAGGGAAGAAAATTGTCTAGAAAATAATGATGTTTTTTTTCTCCAAATAAACTTACTATTTCTTTTTTTATTGCAGAATGTTGTACCTGTAGGCTTATCAGTCTACACAGATATAAACCATAGTAGATATAGGGGAATATAGACTCATCTCGACATTTTGGAATTAAAAAGACCACCAAGATTCATATTTCCCAGTATTTCCCGGTATTTCCCAGTATTTCCCGGTATTTCCCGCCGTCCTGGGAAATACTCTGGCGGGAAATACTCTTATTTCCCGGGAAATTGCCAACCCTGCCTACACTTGGTAAAAATATGGATGGTTGTATTTGAGAGCACCGTCACAAAGGCCGTAATCATTAGGATCATGCTCGGTCAGACAAAATAAAGCATCCACAACACTGCATGGAGAAGTATCCATGTCTTTGAATGGACATTTGATTTCCACACAGCCCTTACCACAACAGTCGCACTGTACAAATCCATCTGGGCTAGTACCTATATATGGATGAGAATCACTGACAACAAATCCTGCCTTCGAGACGCTGATGTTATTGTGGGATTTTGAAGAAAATTCAACATATTGTTTCATAGCAACATTTTCATGATCAGTACCCCATTTTGTCGCAGTGGTGGACACATTCGTACCATAAACAATATTTTTCAACAATGATACACACGGATTTTCTGAAGCTGTATGCATCGCAGCATAGAAGATGGAGCTTGCAACTCTTCCAGCTCTATATGTGTGCCAAAGTCCACTTTCAGCTTGCTTACGTGTAACACGTTCTAGCTCAACATTCTGTTCATGTGATATGGATGACATAATTTTACAAAGAGTATCGTTACATGTTATTTCAATTTGTTCTGAACTAAAAGTGGCATAATCTTTGTTGTATAAAGTGAACAAGTTCAATGGAAGGTTGTCTGGTTTTATGTCGCTCGGTTTGGGGTCAATAACTGTGAAAACAACAGCGTCCGGAGCACATTTCCTCAGGTCTTTCAATAGAGCAGTCGGGTCGTCTAATGGCGGGTCCACGTGCACATGTACCTGGCTGGGAGCCTTCTTTACCCGAGATGGCTTATCAAAGTTGATCTCAGTCAATGGAGCCGGCTCTAACTAAAAAAATACCGAAGAAAACAATTGATGGATAGTGGTAGTGAAAAAATATTTAGATACATAAAAGAATGAATCACAAGACTGTAGTTGAAGGTAAAAGTAGTAAGATTAGTACTAATCATATTACTTTTATGGAGCGGGGCTAAATGAAGCTGGTGTGAGGACCTGGCACCAGATCAGGTTATTCCAATTTCAGGGATATATAAAAAAATAAATTATGTAAATATTCAGTTCTGATGTTGGGATCCCCACCCGATTATCGGGCAGTTTTAATGATGGGTTTCATTCTTACCGGAAACTGATATCTGCATGGTTTGGCCCTCGTGTACATTTTTGGCTTTCCGGTATACAAGAGTTGAATGATGTTATGCCCATTATAAAAGTAGTAAGATTATTACTAATCATATTACTTTTAGGGTAGGAGTGGGGCTAAGTGACTAGTGTGGCGGGCACCAGGTGAGGTTATTCTAATTTCAAGGCTGTATATATATATTTTAACACCATTCTATAAATAAATTGACCGTGTTAACCCGGCCTAAAATGACTTTAGCTGTTGACAGGTTGTTAAACATGTTTAAAGAAATGAGCATTGCAAAATCAGCATTTTCAATAGTGACCCTTTGATGCATATTGACCTTTGGAATTTGCATTAGATTTTTAAAAAAAAAACACCAGTATTTTTCTGCAAATAACATTGAAAGTGGACGAAATGTTCAGCGCAAAATTGAATGATAGAATTAAACATTTGCTGTAAAAAAAATCAACTTTTGACTTAATTTACAGAAAATATCTTTTGCGATTCTTCATCTGGTCGATGGACCGTTTTGACCCTTGAATTTATGAGACTATTGAAATTGCTGATTTAATTGTTAATATGTTCCTAAATGAAACATAAAACAGTTCACAAATGATTTGTGGCTGTGACTGGAGAAATGGGGCTTATGAGATTTGAGACCAGTGAAGCATGTGATCAATAAACACACTCCTGTCGACTTATAACAAAATAATCTAAATTGATTGTTAGATGCATGGCGGGTGTTTCATTGATGGAATGGTAAACACTGCAGATCCTGATCAGATTGCTGATCTGGATCTACACTGGTTGCAAACCCATAGGCTCCATTTATCCAGTCACTACAACAATTATGTACATATAATAATAAATATAAAACTTAGTTCAGAGCGACAGTCAAATTTATTTGTATGCAATATTCATGATATTGATACATGTAATAAATATATTGAACAAACCTTCTTCACGTATGTCTGGTTCCACTGGCAGGGTAGAGAGGTACATGATGTCTGCTGACGGAGTCGGAACACTTGCCTCGACCTTGAATAGTATGGCAGCCACATGGGAACACACTTCACCAAGACTGAAATTATAATCAGTACATGTTTAACTTCTAGTACAATGTAGAGTGTGAAATGGCTGAAAAGTGTAAATATTTGACATGCTTTACTAACCCTAACTTTAACATGTGCTTCATCCTTACCAGAATCCTGACGCCACAATAGAATCCGGTTATAACCATTATAAAGTTGTAAGATTAGTACTAGGTACTATTACTTTTAGGGAGTGGGGCTAAGTGATTAAGCGAGCACCTGGCACCAGGTCAGGTTATTCTAATTGCAGGGCTGAATATATATTTTCTGTATACATTCACTTCCGATTTTGGGATTTACCGTGAGCTCATACAACACATGACAAATACATAGAGGATCTTACACGAGTGAAGATTTAATATGATATTTATTAATATAAATATATTGATATTATTTATTTCATATGAAACAAGGATATCATCATGCAGTGTTAGACACTAACATATTTGTCCACGGGTCCCAGGAATCCCTTAATATATGGATCAATAGCATTTCCCCTAAATTTCAGGAATTCATCAAACAAATCAGGGATCAACGGCCACCCTGGACAATATTAGTGTCGAACACCAACTATGCCAAGTGTTTTTATGAAATCAGTTAACGAGTTTAGTAAATATCATATTAAATCAACTCGAGTGTTAGATTCTATTTATTGCATAAGAACAGTGATACCTTGAGGATGTATTGCTCATAAAACCTGATTTTGTAACAAGCTCATTTGCATATTTATTACACTAGTGTAATATGAATTGTATTAGACTGAGTTAGTACACTGCGACACAGACCTACAATCTGTGACTGCGAGTGCCCATTGTATGCACATAAATTCATATACATACATATCAAGGCTTACGGAATTTATGTGACAACGAAGTCCATGATAGCAAACAAATATTGGATTTGTCACCAGTGCAGACCCGGACCAAGGTACATTTTTAATTGGCGAGTGGGTAGCGGGCAAACCCACGTGTTTTCGACAGACCTATTTCCCACTAGTCGGAAATAAATGTCTGTCGCGCCTAATATTTCCAACAATTTACATCTACTGCCAGTACTGGTGTATTACAAAATACATACCCAGCCATGCAGGTACAATGTCCACACTCAATTGAATGGTCCGACTCCCTGATGGCGACCCATGCCTTGTGTGCATCTTGTGACACACCCTGCGAGCGGAGGACTTTTGCTTTGATCACATCACAGTGTAGCCAGATCCACTGCTCCTGTGCTCACACGTCTGCACCCAACCGTCAATGTAGAACGCATATGCTTCCAGTGAACGATATGCACGCATGTTGTCACGAGTGAAAGGCCCCGGCGTATCAACAAAATAGCAGTAAATGTCTCCATACTCGACTACTGGCCATAAAGTTGGATTATCCACCCACTTTGTGTCACTGTGTGTTCGCCTTTCCCATGACCTTTAGTGACATTGAACAAAGGTCAAAGGTCAACTGTAATTTTGGGCATAAGAATGCCATATTATGTCATTTTACCAAGGCAGACATGTGGTTGTACAATATTTAAATGAAGATTATTGTAGTAATATTGTCACCAATGCAATACGAAAGGCTCCCACATTTTCAAAGTGTCCAAAACAATATTAATTTACATATAATATCTCAAAATGGCGGCCGAAAAGAGTGTTTTCCATATTTCCTGCCTCTAAGTTATCATTTATTAAAATTAAACTTCGACCTGTCACATGTTCCTCAGATGGAATCAACTATTTCAAATGCATTAAATTCCACATAAATCGCGTTGTGTGACATACGTCATGTTATTAGCCATAACGTATTTAACAACGCTGTGATTTTTTTTCCTTCCGAAACAGTTGCAATTTGTGTAATAAGTGCGCGAAAGTTGTGCAATCGTACCAAATTGTTACTTTCTTTGCAATAAACTTGCTCTCTGATTGTTTTACTGTTTTACTCTTTAACAGTTATAGTGTTATCGATTATAAGCATTTTAGTAACGACCCTCAATGATGGAGGGTCAATTAGTGAGTCCAGATGTCACCAAAAAAGGCAAGACTGGATACAGATTTCAACCTGTGCATAAAATGACAGCAAGCATATAGCAGACCACTTGTAACAAACCCATCATTTGAAGCTTACTCAAAGTTTCTTTCATTTATTCATCAGCTTCGTGAGTACGGAGATGGACACTTTCCGGATATCAGCCGAAGGCTCATTAACCTCACCGCAACATAATTGAATGCAAATAAATGCTTCATGGCACCGCACATGTTACAGTGAGACATGCCACATGCGTTATCTTGACCGTGCTAAGACCCGTTTTGAAAAGGCCTGTGGCGATGGAGACGGTCAGAAACTTCGGAAAACTCGCGGTCGCCTATCTACAGTCAACGACGTGTGTGTCCAAGATTCGTCTAACCTTCGTACTAGTAGTACTCATTTTACACGATCATTGACAGTTCCATACCAGAAACACCTTTGCTTTTTCTGTCAGGAGGATATTCCTGACAAGGGTGTTTATGAGGTAACGACTTTCAACGCAGGTGAGCAGTTGCGTGAAGCTGTTTATAAGAGTAATAATGCATCAGTCAATGTAAGTCCCCGCCCCCCCCCCCCCCTCCGGGGGAATAGCGGGGCTTATATTTTCGTTGCTGTTAAAGCCCCGGTGAAGGCCCCGCACTGCGGGGCAACATGGTCGGTAAAAGCCCCGGTAAAATGCCCCGCACTGCGGGGCCATCTGGTTGGTAAAAGCCCCGGTAAAAGCCCCGGTAAAAGCCCCGGTAAAAGCCCCGCCCTGCGGGGCACATTCCTATTAAATTTACGGTTCTAATATTGTAGACATATTGAAATACTATAATGTTTTAATATAACTCTGTGACCAGGTAACACTCTATGTATTAAACATATCATCAAAGTTTCTTGTATTTTTATATTATACTTCCCAAGAGTTGATTTGTGTGAGCGAGTTCAAATGTCGAGTGTTTATAATACTGCAAAAATTGACAGAAAACTACCTGACCATTTTCCCTGCTTGTGCAAGTACATGTACAAATATTAACTAGAAAATCGTGTCTGTATCAAAAACACAGCGATGGCCCCACGAGACCATTTCCCGAATAAACATGATTTCACAAAAAACACTAAGTCGATATAAACGTGTAAAAAGTAGGTCAAGGTCAAATGAAGGTCAAAGCTTTATGTTGGTTTCTGGTGTACAGCTGATCACATTGTCCAAGTTTGTGGTGGCTGTATATGTTCCAGTGGCTGAGAAACAGACTTGAACGCACAAGGTATACATAGTGTGACGGACGAACAGACAGACGGACGGACAGACGGACAGACACGTGCAAAACATAATGGCCACAAAATTCCATTTCTTGGGGCCATAATAATAGTCAACAATGGCTAGATACGTGTATCTTAACCCTTTCAACCCCAAGTAACTTGATGGATTGTTCCATGCTTTATACGTTCGGAGCGATTGCATTGGGCCATTCAAATTTTCCGACTAGTCCATTCTTGAGATGGGGATTTTTCAATTTGATTGAGTATTGGTGTTTAACGGCTTATCAGCAGCCAGGGTCATGTAAGGCCTGGCCAACAGGATGGAGTATCCTGTATTCAACCTGTAAAAAATGAGGGAAATTCCCAAAATCAGAGCTCAATATTGAATATCCTGACCTGGTGCCAGGTCCATGCCACACTAGAATCACTTGGCTCAACCCAAAAGCAATACGATTAGCTTTTATTCCTATTACTTGCTTAATGGGGAATAACAGGATTTAGCTCTCAAGTACCAGGGGGCCGAAATGGTTGGCACATGAGGGCCAAACCATATAAGTCGGCATTCGGTAAGGATGAATGCCGATCGTTAAATTACCCTTCGCTGCGCCCTCCTACCTCCCACCCATGACGAAAGAACCCCTCCGTGTGACTAAATTTGAGAGAGTGCTGCGAACAACATACAGTGAAAGCGACAGACAATGTGTTGATCACCGTCTTCATGAATCTAAATAAACAGTACAACTTACACGGGTGCCCAGACACCGTCTACAGCGTCTTGGTAATAGGTTTAATACTCAAAGCGTACGTGTATCAAAATATCAAGCCAACACAAACACATTCTATTTTTGAAGATTTATTTTGTGCCAAAACATTATGAGAATGTTTGCAAGCGGTGCAGGTCCTGATGAGACGGCTCGTTAGAAACCGCCTTTCAGGATCTACACCGTCCACCAAAGCCTATAAAAAGGTATGTGGTGTTGGAAAGGTTAAAGAGATATCTTTTCTTTTGAAGGGAAGCAAATGGCGTAAATTAAACAATACGTGGTTTTCAATTGTATGTGATGCAGATAGTAAAAAATGAGGGAAATTCCCAAAATCAGAGCTCAATATTGAATATCCTGACCTGGTGCCAGGTCCATGCCACACTAGAATCACTTAGCTGACCCCAAAAGCAATACGATTAGCTTTTAATCCTATTACTTTCTTAATGGGGCATAACAGGATTTAGCTCTCAAGTACCAGGGGGCCAAAATGGTTGGTACATGAGGGCCAAACCATGTACGTCGGCATTCCGGTAAGGATGAACGCCGATTGTTAAATTACCCTTCGCTACTCCCTCCTACCTCCCCCTTTTAATTTTGAAACCGGGTGGAATAATGACAGTATTATGTACCGACTCAACCTGTATATTGGTCTCTATATCCGTGCATATGCCTAAAAGAAAAGATATCCCTTTTAACTGCTAGGTATACAATTATTTACAATATATTTACATGTGAATAGCTCCTGTGTACCGTATGCAATATAAATCAGAGCTTCAGATAAGATTGATTGATTATTGGTGTTTAACGGCCTATCAACAGCCAGGGTCATGTAAGGCCGGGCCAACAGGATGGACTATCCTGTATTCAACCTGTAAGAAATGAGGGAAATTCCCGAAATCAGAGCTCAATATTTACATAAACTATATATTCAGCCCTTAAATTAGAATATCCTGACCTGGTGCCAGGTCCATGCTACACCAGAATCACTGAGATCACCCCAAAAGCAATACGATTAGCTTTTAATCCTATTACTTTCTTAATGGGGCATAACAGGATTTAGCTCTCAAGTACCAGCGGGCCGAAATGGTTGGTACACGAGGGCCAAACCATGTACGTCGGCATTCCGGTAAGGATGAACGCCGATCGTTAAATTACCCTTCGCTACTCCCTCCTACCTCGCCTTTTAATTTTGAAACCAGGTGGAATAATGACAGTATTATGTACCGACTTGACCTGTATATTGGTCTCTATATCTGTTGGCCCGGCCTTACATGATCCTGGCTGTTGATAGGCCTTTAAACACCAATAATCAATCAACCTGTAAAAAAAAAATGAGGGAAATTCCCTAAATCAGAGCTCAATATTTACATAAACTATATATTCAGCCCTGAAATTAGAATATCCTGACCTGGTGTCAGGTCCATGCCACACCAGAATCACTTAGCTCCGGTAAGGATGAACGCCGATCGTTAAATTACCCTTCGCTACTCCCTCCTACCTCCCACGCTTCAGATAAGAATATCATTGCTTGTTTGTTAAACTGATGCATACTTGTAGTGTTTCAGTGCTGTACTTCAATTTACAACTCAACAATAAAGACTGCTCGTCTTGCAACCAATATAGATCCTGATTACAAAAAGGAACAAGGGGTAATGCCCCAACATGTACATATATCCAACAAATACTGTTTCAATTTTGTTTGATACCAGATTGCGTTTATGTCAAGGCTGAGAATGCCGTGTGCAAATAACTAGCTATACAGCATTTCACCCCAAGTGACCAAGATAGACTACTCCATGTTTGGGTTCACACCAATCCATGTACCAGTAGCAGAATTTCAGACCGATCCATTCAGAAAATGGGGTTATTTTGTGCTAAAAAAATTATGAGAATGCTTGGAAGCGGTGCGGGTCTTGATGGGACGGCTCGTTATGAACCGCCTCATCAGGATCTACACCGTACGCCAAAGCCTATAATGAGGTATGTGGTGTTGGAAGGGTTAAACTGCTAGGTATACAGTTGTTTAATTACAACACATTTACATGTGAATAGTTCCTGTGTACAGTATGCTGTATAAATCAGAGCTTTAGATAAGAATACAGTCAGTCGCCAAAGTAAGTATACATAGAGGATCTGACATGAGTGATGGTTCCATATGATTTTATATTGAACGAGTTGTTGAGTTCATAAGTAACGAGGCTATGCCGAGTTACTTATGAACTTAACAAGTTCAATATAAATCATATGGAACCATCACGAATGTTAGATTCTATGTATTGCATAACCACTGTCACGGTCACTAAAAGCGACATGAGTACAGTTTGATTTCTCTAGTGAACGGCAGACATTAAATTGAGATGAAAAAATGCGCCGATCAAACGTAAAACCAAATAAATATACAGATACTGGTACATTAAATATTATTTCAAATGACGCACAATAGAATCAATTATTAAATTGTTGTATTTTTAGTTGTTTTTGTAAAAAAAATTATTTCCGTTGAATTAACGTTTTAACGCCGAATGACGTCATTACGGCACGTTAAACACGTCGCCAGTTGACGAAACATTGCATACATTTCTGCAATCTGACGTTTGGAAAAGTCCTGGCAATCTAGGTTCAATACAACGTTGTGCGTACTGATATATATTGGTGAAACGGTTGCGCGAGCTCATTTGCATAAAAAATATAGCATAGCTAGCCGTTCCAAGTCGAAAAATATGGAACGGCAATATGGCACCGCAGGACCCACCTGTTATGCAATACATGGATATAAATGCCGATAGTTTTGTCGTCCAACAATATTTTTAACTAGATGTGTGTTTTTGTCGATAAAATCACAGATTCCACTGTTTATTTTTTACAAGAAGTGCACGTCCACTTTCTCTTCGGGACTTTCCGTAGTCCAACACATCCGATGTGAAAGTATTTAGTGGCACAAGACTCCACGCAGCATGCCACCATTGCACCATATTCCCCTTGATTGCATACGGAAAAGCCTGGTTCAGCTGCAATTCAAGAATGAAACAGTTATTTTGGACAATAAACAACTTGGCTGATTACATGATGACCTCAACCTGAACGAACAAGGTGAACATTTCAGACAGACAGATACACAGACGGGAGGCAGACGATATTCACCACAATATTTTTGGGGTGCATATTATTAAATAAGCAAATGGCGTCCCGGTGTCCAATTACTCGGCTCTTTAAATACCTGAAGCAGGACATACGGTGAGCTATTATATCCACCGGCACCACATGGGGTTTGGTTTGTAAGGAGTCATCTCTCATCAGGATATACACTGTATGCATGTCATTTATCTGATTGTTTAAGCCCCAATGACAATAAGTCAGGGGCATTATGTTTTGCACCTGTCTGTTTATCTGTCAATCACACTTTATGAAAATGTTCACCTTGTGCGTTTAAGTCGTTTTTGACAAACATGCTGCCAATGGTGGCATCCAGTGTCTTACAGTTTTCTAGCTTATAACAAGAAATGGGGCCGCGGCCCGCAATGTCGCGCCTTGTAACGAGGGCTGGACTCTGCACAAACGCACATTTCAAAGTCATTTGACCTTGACCTTGGACATGCGGGCGGCATGGGTGGGATATAGAATGAAAATATAGACCTAGATAAACAAGCATACAAAGTTTCAAGCCGTTTGGAGTTATATTGTTGGAGATATAAAGAATTTAAAAACTTTAACGCAAATCCGGCAAATCCGGACGGACAAACGCACGCCAAAGTGCCGACTATAAACAAAAAACATTCCCTTTTTATCAATGGATTGGTCTGAATTTGAGCATGGAAGGTCCATTCCTTCGCGGGTGAAAAGGGATAAGTCCCCTCAGATATGGTACTAGATGTACACAGTATTCACTATATGCATGCACATGACAGACGTAGTAGAGTTACTCACTCAGACAGTCAGGACAAAACCAACGCCCAGGAGGTTTAGCAGTCAATCCAACACAGTCGAAGTGAAACCAGCCAGTTGGACAAGCTTCTCCATCGCAAAACACCATCAAGCCCTCGTCTGGTCCCTTGCACCAACAATATACAGTGTCAGATTGGCCTTCAGTTGGTGTTCTGTCGTCCGCTCGAACCTCAACTGTAAGAGTTTCGCCAACAATAATTTTATATCAAATATATTATCATTAAAAGCTTGGCAAGCCTCGTTTCTGAAGATATATTATATGCCGAGTTTTTAATTGAATATTCCGGTCATGAAGGTGGATTGTCCTTGTCCAACACCAGGGAACATAGAGGCTACTCTTTTGCCTTAGGGCTCTTCCAGGAAAAAATCCCTGGGGGTCAGAATGACCATCAATTTTTCGGGTACCACCTAGAGAATTTTAATTATATTTAGGCACCACCTAGAGACTTAGAACTCGTTTTTTACCCCCACCTAGAGAATTTCAATTGATGTTCATTCCGACCCCCCCAGGGATTTTAGAATGACAGTCGCCCACAACCGGTTGGTCCTTGTCACAAAAAAAACAACAAGGGAGGTAAAGTAATTTAAGTGATTTAACCCTTTCAACCCTACAGCCCTGTACAGAGGTTTTGGCAAAAAGTGTAGATCCAGATGAGCCGGCTCGTGACGAGCCGTCTCATCAGGATCTGCACTTTTTGCAAGTAATTTTCATATCATTAGAACAAAAACACCCCCTTTTCATAAATGGACTGGTCTAAAAAACATTTTCGTGACAATGGGATTGGTTGCAAAAGTAACATATCGCAGTCCATCCCATTTATTTAGGGGTGAAAGGGTTAAGTGGAAAAGTGGGTCTCGGTCACATGAGGGTCACATATTTGAGAGTTGTTATTGATGTACACTGCTAGGCGATAAATGTGGTCCGCTAGCTCAGTGATAGAGCATCGGCCTCCAGACTGAAAGGTTGGTGGTTTGATCCTCACTGGCGGTGCTGACAACACACATATACATGTATAACATTGTATTGTATCCCCATGTTGTCGTGTTCATCACTTCCTGGGCGAGAAATAAAGGCTGTGAAGGCCCAAGTCGTATCTTTTGAACAAGTCTGGTGAGTGTAGAGCCAATAGTATCAAAGAGTGAGCATTGACCAAAAACATAACGACGAGAAATAAGTAATTTAAGTGGGTCAATGTCAAATGAGGGTCAATGAGTTGAGCGTGGTCATTGATGCACCCTGCGAGGTGATGAATGTGTGCAAGTCTGGTGAGTCTGGTCACACTTTCGTCTGGGGGATACAAATAGCCATCGACCTAGCCCTTGTCAGTGAAAAAAAAGTAATAATAAACTAGAAAATTGTGTCTGTAAGACACAGCGATGGCACCACGAGGCCATTTCCCAAAAAACACAATTTCACGAAAAACGGCTAAGTGGAAAAAGTAGGTCAAGGTCAAATGAAGGTAAAAGCTTTATGTCGGTTTCTGGTGTATACAATTAGCTGCAGATGTTGTCCAAGTTTGGTGGCCGTATCTGTTACAGTGCGTGAGAAACAGACTTAAACGCAGACTTAAACACACAAGCTATACATAGTGTGACGGACAGACGGACGGACATGTCTACTTCAGGTAACTATGTGGCTATTACATGTTAATTTTTAGCCACTTAAAACCTTTTTTTAGCCACTTGAAACCTTTTTTTTGTAGGTACAATAAGGGTTTATGTGGCTAACCCATACCTTTACCAAGTCCATCCCATGGGTGGCTAGACACATAGTTACCTGAAAGTAAGGGCGGACAGACGGACAGGTGCAAAACATAATTGTCCCAAAATTTCGTTTTTGGTGCCATAGAAATATATTTTTAGCACTGCGTGACATTGACCTTGTGCCGTATTCAATGATTAGCCATATTCTCCTTATCGATATCAATGTACCTGCGAAGTATCATGATGATTGGACAAAAGACACTCGAGTTATCAAGTTTGTTTCAATGATTTGTAAGCGTTCCGTCTACAGACGTCAGACAACAGGCCAATCGCTATAACCCCCCCCCCACCCCCCCCCCCCCCCCCTAACGTCCTTCGGTCATGGGGTTAAAAAAATTAATGATTGATTATTGGTGTTTAACGGCCTATCAACAGCCAGGGTCATGTAAGGCCGGGCCAACAGGATGGAGTATCCCGTATTCAACCTGTAAAAAATTAGGGAAATTCCAAAAATCAGAGCTCAATATTTACATAAACTATATATTCAGCCCTGAAATTAGAATATCCTGACCTGGTGCCAGGTCCATGCCACACCAGAATCACTTAGCTCACCCCGAAAGCAATATGATTAGCTTTTAATCCTATTACTTTCTTAATGGGGCATAACAGGATTTAGCTCACAAGTACCAGGTGGCCGAAAAAAAAATGGTTGGTACAAGAGGGCCAAACCATGTAAGTCGGCATTCCGGTAAGGATGAATGCCGATCGTTAAATTACCCTTCGCTACTCCCACCTACCTCCCACTGGGTTAAAAAGAATATGCCGGTGCTCACCTTGAAGTCGGGCTTCCTTCTTTTTCTTTTTGGAATTCTGTGCTTTCCGCGCCCCTTCTTTTCGTCTCTGCGACATTTCAAACATGTACTGGAGATGCATTTTAATGTCTGTCAGTGATAGTAATGTTTTTCTTGCCAGCGTCTCAATCTGAGAATCAGTAATGTTTTTCTTGCCAGCGTCTCAATCTGAGAATCATTAATGTCTTCGAAGTTTACTGATAATCTCTGGTAGAAATGTTTGATCAGATCACTGGGTGGGATTAACTCTTCATTGTCTATCCTATGTGTCTTGTCGTACTCTATACAATTGTCTGGATGTAAATAATGGCCACTACAGAAGCCAACACAATCGCTACAGTGACCTCCCCAGGGTCTGCTAATATCTGGTATTGGAATGGGGAAAAAGTCCAAACCAGGTCCACCAGGGTACCAGGACCTAGTGCTATACCCAGATTCTTCTTTTCCGGTTCTACACACTTCATGTACGCAGTTTGCCTCAAAGCAAGGTAGCAAGACAAATATGTAGCGAGATGGATAAGTGTTAACCATATGTCTTTCTCGTACACTCCATATCTTTTCAAAGTATTCTACGTCATCAGGGTTTGAGACCTTTAGTCTTGCTTTGTCAGCTGGCTTGCCTTTCAAAAATGTATTCAAGTTTGTCCGTCTTTTCTGAACTTCATCAGCTAACAGCCCGCGTGCACCTCTTTTCATGATGAGTTCTGTTCCCATACATGGGGCTCCATTTACATGGTCAATATAGACAGATGTTGCTGCTTCCATATTTTCTGCTATCTTGAGTTCATCTAATCCCTTGTCTGTTCTGTTTGAACCATTTAAGGTGGAAGGAATAAATAAATTTGCATGAGCTTTAGCAATACATCCATTCATTAGTTCTACCTTATTTAAAAAAGAACCACCACTTTCTCTTGTTGTTACTACAGTGCACATTTTGTTGTATTTCAGGTGTCTCTCTGTCCATAAAAACTGAACTTCGACATGACTAGGCCCTTCATCCGAGGCACCATCTACCCTAATACAATCAAAGGTAATGTCAAATGTTTTCTGTATTGTGCAGCTCACGAAATGTCAAAATTATGCGCGCAAATATGACGAAGGTTCAGTTTTTAGCATTTTTGGAAACCGATACACGGAGGCATGGACAGGAAGTCAGGCTCTATAACAACATAAATATTCGATGAAAAAAAATGATATAGAGCCATGACATGTCGGTCTAGGTGGGGGGGGGGGGGGGGCGGGGTCGCGGGATTTCGAGGGGGGCGGTCTCAGGAATTTTGTGGGGGAGGGGGGGTCTCTAGTCGCGAAGGTCGAAACGTTAAAAATCTGAAACCAGCATGGGAACATTTCAGAGTTACGGTGTCCGCAACTAGGGGGTCTCCAGACACGATTTTCCAGGGGGGTGCGGGTATAGAACCACTTTCCAGGGTGTGGGGTGGGTATCAGGATTTTCCAGGTGGGGGTATTTGTCGGTCAAAAGTGCTTCCCTATGGGGGGGGGGGGGGTACAGATATTTTCTGGAATAGCCCATAAATTTTTTATTTTTTAATATTTAATAAAATGCGTCAGCCATTCAAAATCAGACCACAACCTTGCTTTGAAAGTCATTTAATACACAAAGCACACAACTATTCGATTCAGACTGTCATTAGACATACAGTTTTATATAAATATGCATAATTACATGCCTTCTAGAATCGATGCGAGCAAGTGCAAGGAAAATTATACACGCAAATCAGTGGGTGGGGTAAAGTTTCCATTCAAAACGGTGCATTCACATGTCAAGCGACAAGTCATTAATATTTAGGATTGAACCAGGCCTGTGGAATGGCTTGGTGATTACCATCAGTACCTTCCAAATACACGACTATATTTAAAAAAACGCCCAAGGCCTAGGCAAAGAGTTGAAACACGCGCTAATACTTCTCTCCAGGCTGTGACTATCGTACCTCCAAAGATGAAGAGTTACCTTCTTCTTTTACGTACTTTCCACCACTGTTGGTGCACCCCGCGTAGTAGGTAAATGGTTGATGTCGGTATTCTCGAAGTCGGACTGGATCCAATTCACCCATCCAGCATCTCATACTCGCCTCCTTTCTGAAGAGCTCAGGGGGGAATTTACGGGGTTTGCTCTATATTTACATCATTTTCGAGTGCTTCAAACAACTAAATTCCAATCGTTAAATCAAATTTGTATGCATATTTATAATGTTAAATAGTCATTTAAAAATGTTCGTGATTTTAAATGTGAAATATTCTTGCACGAAAATGATGTGTTGTAGAGCAAAATGTCACTTATAAATAGTAGATATCTGGGAACTTTTATTAGTATGGGAAGCCATTATTACAACCCAAGCAGCTTTATTCGTTGTAGATGTAATTGGTAGCACATTTGGCCTGCTACTCGTTCTATTTCTAGGGTGGTTGACTTAGTGATATAGTTGTTTTTGAAACCGTTACAGTCGATGATCAGCTGGGTAATGACCGATATGTTTAGTTTGTAAAAGTTCGAGTCTCCTAGCACTTTTTGGATTTCTTGACGAAACGCCGGGTAGGTCTGTTTCCGAACTTCGTGTAGTGCTGGGCATCTTAGTAGCATGTGTGACGCATCTAGCTCCGCCTCCAAATGACAGTTAGGACAAGTAGGGTCGACTAAGTACAGGGTAAATATGTGTTTGTTGCTTTGAAATAGGTACGTTCCTGTTAATAGTAGTAACCAAATAAATAGCCGCTAACCTTTGGCACCACCCACGGACTCGGTAGAAGGAAGGTCGGATATGTGTGAATAGTATTAAATAGCGCAAAAGTGGACCCTTGCATGATACAAACTTCTTAACCGTATTAACGCACGGACACACGGACGGTGCAAACACTATATGACACCGGCTCTTCGAGACAGGGTTCATAAAAAGTACACCCCCCCCCCCTATTAATAGTATAAAATGCAGCACTTTATACTTTTACTTACATGGGGAGGGTGTGTGTGTAAGAAATAGGATTTTTCCAGTGGGGGGGGGGGGGGGGGGGGGGGGTGGGGGGGGGGTGAGTCTCGGGATTTTCCAGGGGGGGGGTTTTCTGGGTCTCGGGATTTTCCAGGGTTTGTTGGGTAAAGAATCACTTTCCAGGTGGGGGGGGGGGTCTCGGGATTTTCAGGGGGGGGGGGTCTCGGGATTTTCCAGGGTTTGTTGGGTAAAGAATCACTTTCCAGGTGGGGGGGGGGTCTCTGGATTTTCCAGGGGGGGGGGTTTCGGGAATTTTCCAGGGTTTGTTGGGTAAAGAATCACTTTCCCAGGTGGGGGGGGGGGTCGTCGGGATTTTCCAGGGTTTGTTGGGTTAGGGTAAAGAATCACTTTCCAGGTGGTGGGGTGGGGGGGGGTCTCGGGATTTTCCAGGGGGGGGGTGGGGGGGGGTCTCGGGATTTTCCAGGGTTTGTTGGGTAAAGAATCACTTTCCAGGTGGGTGGGGGGGGGTCTCGGGATTTTCCAGTCTCGGGATATTCCAGGGTTTGTTGGGTTAAAGAATCACTTTCCAGGTGGGGGGGGGGTCTCGAGTCTCGAGCCTTGTGTGTGTGGGGGGGGGGGGGGGGGGAATGTCTCAGAATTTTCCACGTGTTGGGGGGGGGGGGCTGGGATAACGGATAACGGATAACGGCAGTGCAATATAAACAGAGGAATTATTTGAAAACAATTTTGTTTATATTAAACAAAATTTGCCAGTATTAAACAGTCCACAGTGAAAGTAGATCGTATTAAACAGTTTAAACCCATGTCACCCCTCCCACACAACAGTATTCAGGTAAACATACATGTACATATCTTGATAACAGTCTGATAAAACCCCGGTAAAGCCCCGGGGTATGTCCCCGCTCAATTTCTTAGCAACAGTTAAAGCCCCGGTAAAGTCCCCGCAGTGCGGGGCATCATGAAAGGTAAAAGCCCCGGGGTATGCCCCGGTAAAGCCCCGCCCCTCCCCCGGAGGGGGGGGGGGAGGGGATTTACATTGACTGATGCATAATGCCAAATGGAAAGTTCAGCTCAATACTGCCATCTCCGCTGCAGATGCTTGTGCCATTGATGTCAAGTATCATTTGACATGCTGGGTACAACATGTGCAACGTGCTGCGGCCAAAGCAGACCGGTCTGGGCACAGGAAACTCGCACGTGACGGAAGAATAAACGTTGGTATTATTGCTTCCGATGTTGAGTTTATCAGCCTCGTGAGGTCTCCTCAGCAATGGAACTGTCATCAGTATGGGCGACCTGTGAACAACGTACAATTGCATTCTCCACACGAATGGCATTCGCAAGTTACAGCGTGAGCGTGATCGACATATGAAGGAAAAATTGATCTCTCATATAGACGGTCTTCAGTTCATGAGACCAAAACGAAAAAGTCTAATGTGCGCAAATTGTTTGAGAGTGCCTCAATATTGAGTGGGTGTTTGATGGGTCAGTGTCCACCAGTGATGCAGAACAGCATGTTCCAAATGTTCTATATTCATGCATTAGATGGATATTACAGAGACCAGCTGAAAATCTTCAAACTGACGTACGTTCAGCTACAGTACATAAAGATGTGCTAGCAGTCAGCCAAAATATCATGTACATGTACAAGTCACAGCGACAAGTCACAGCGTCACAGCGACAAGTCGCTTACAAGCCGAAGCATGCAGACACACCATTAGGACATCGCTTAGAATGGCCCCAGTTACTTGGTGTCGGTATCGCGGTACACCAAGCAACAAGAAGCAACAAGCTTGTTGAACTGTTACAGAGACAAATGCACCACATTGGCGAAGTAGGTTGACAGGAGTTGTGCCCACCATGATCGGACGAAGATGACTGCAGATCAACAAAGCATACTAGCTGAATTCGCATCTAGCGGTGTCTTAGAAACCATGACAGAATATGATCAGGCAAAAGAAAGCAGACAGCCTCTCTTCAAGTTTGTATGGCGCTACATGCGTATGATGGAACTGATATATACATTCATACGTGCCACCCGAGATGCTTTGTGTGACCTGCATCTTGCGTTCACCGAGTTCATGGCCGGCAACTTCACTGTCAACACAAACAGAAGTGACCATAAAACATACCTGATTCTAGTAACTTGAACATAATGCATCAGTGTAGAAAGAACGTGACCTTGACCTTGGGCATAGCGGGAATCTGCTGATGGTGGATTTGTCACAGCATGATAGAGGACTATCAGAGCAGCACATGTCAAATATCAAGACGTTCCGTGAGAGGAAACAGAAGTGATAAAAAATACCATCACGTTAACGCCGAACGCCAGACGGACAAAGTGGCGACTATATGCTCCCCCATTTTTTTCTCCGACCATAAAATAAATAGTCACAAGAAGAAAGACATGTACTAGGCATATATTTTAATCGTTGCTATAGGAGTAGGTTTATGTAAATATATATTCGGAATGTTAAGAACATCATTTTTGTGAAGTTATACCTATCTGCTTTTTTGTTAGATTTTTTAAAGTTTTTTTTTCATACATAGTAACCGATGGATACATATGTAAATACCAGAATATACTAGAAGTCCAGAACAATATGTGTTCATAACGGCAACATCTTACTTATAGTTACTGCATAGGGAAATAATTTCACGTAAAATCTGCATTTTTTATGCAATTTTCGGGTATGTTGCAAAAAATGTCACAAATGTGACTAAAAGTGGTCAGAAAAAATGACAACAGCACTTTTTCGTAAGTTAATACACCAAAGATGACAGTGCAATAGTTATTTCACTTTTAACATTCCATGCCCACGGGAAAACATTGGCGCCCCTACTAGTAACACTGATGTGTTTGCCTCGAATATCGGCAAAATCGATACAGTCCAGTAGGATGTGTTGCACGGTAAATGCGCTGTGGCATGGAATACACCATGAACGCGGCTCACCTTTGAGCATATACGAATGGAATGGAATGGAATGGTGCTTAACGGCCCATCAACACAAAAGAGTATCATTTAAGGCCAAGCAATGTAGATGAAGAATAAAAATAATAGTAAAATAGTATGTTACATGTGGTAATCAATCAGATGATAAGGTAAAAATATTAATATGATAACCAATATAAATGAACAACGTGTAGAGAATTATGAAATTATAGTAATGAGTAACATGTATACAATGATAAAATTAAATTTTCCGATACAAGTTAGTTTCATGTAAAAAGTGAAGCAAACCTTCAATGTTCTCCACCTGGAATAGCTCCGCAAGTGAAGTAACACTGAAGTGTTTGCCTCGAATATCGGCAAAATCGATACAGTCCAGTAGGATGTGTTGCACGGTAAATGCGCTGTGGCATGGAATGGAATGGAGTTTAACGGCCCATCAACACAAAAGAGTATCATTTAGGGCCAAGCAATGTAGATGAAGAATAAAAATAATAGTAAAATAGTATGTTACAGGTGGTAATCAATCAGATGATAAGGTAAAAATATTAATACGATAAACAATATAAATGAACAAGAATTCCGCGGAATCAAATGTCTCGCCTTGTCCCGCCGCCTTGACCTCGAGCCTGGGCCAGAAAGCAATTTTCACTGGCCCGAACATATTATACAATTATTGACTAGTGAGCCATAGAATATCAGATTATATTCTATGGCTCACTAGTCAATAATTGTTTTAGTATATGATAATAGTCGGTATATAGCACTTACGACCTTATGCTACTAGACAAAAATGGAAAAAGAATTTGAAATAAAAACAAGAAACGAGGCCACTTTTTGTAGACTAGATGGCCGTGGCCTGCATGTCGCGCATTGGGGCGAGGCATGGACACTCAAAAAAAGATATAGTAGATGGAAAAACTTTAACCGGACACACGGACGGACGGACGGACGTATGCCAAAATGCCGACTATATTGCGCTTTCCGCAAGCGGGCGCGACAATGATGATAAACACCCATGTGAAGTATCAAGGTAATGGGTGAAGCAGTTGCAGAGATATAGTACACAAAAAAATCAAAGTAATTTGACCTTGACATTGGGCATAGGGGCCGCACGGTTGGGGGGTAGAATGAAAATATGGATGATGATAAACACCCATGTAAAGTTTCAAGGTAATGGGCGAAGCAGTTGCAGAGATATAGTATAACGAAAAACTTTAACCAAAAAACTTAACCAAAAAATTTAACCAAGTTAACGTTGAAAATGGCTAATGGCTAATTACGTAGAAATAATAGGTGAAGGTAAAAACATGGTCACATGTTGGATAGTTGTATGTGGTGGGCACCCCTTGGTTATGAAGCTGTGAAAGTTTGGTGGTCCTAGGTGGTACAGTACCAAAGAAATGGACTTAAGCACGAAAACTTAACATTGTAAACGCGAAAAGTTAACATTGACTGCGCGGAAAAAATGGGTCAAGTTGAAAAAGGTAACATGTTGGATAGTGATATGTGGTGGGCACCCCTTGGTTATGAAGCTGTGAAAGTTTGTTGGTCCTATGTGTTACAGTAACAAAGAAATGGACTGAAACACGAAAACTTAACATTGATTGTGGACGCCGCCCGCCCACCTGGCTTTCGGCAATCCAATAGCGTGGATTTTTTCTCCAAAAAAACCTGGCTAAAAATTGAAAAAAAGTTTAATAAAAAAATAAAAGTTTAAAAATTAACAATAAAATAATGCTCGCTACTGGAGCCCAGAATTTTTTATAATAGTCCTATATTTATCTACATATCATATCTGTACAGGTCCACATATTGCCACAATATTGTCAACACAGTTTACGGAAATGTAATACCCAGGTATAATAATTTACCTGTATAAATTACCTGTAATAATTTAGCTGGACATTTAGTGGTCAAGCTGGAAATTTGCACATGCTTGCACATGCAGACGTGTTCAAGTGGAGAAGGCTATTGTTCTCTCTACAGGTAAGGTGTACACGAGAAAACGGGTCCTCATGCATTAATGTTCAGTTTGTAGCATAGAAAGAAATAGAGTTTGACCTTGACCCTGGAGCCCGGAATTTTTTTTAATAGTCCTATATTCATCTACATATCATAGTAAAGGTATGTATAAAGTTTTGATGACTGTAGCTGATAAGGTGTTGAAGTAATGACCGTAACACGAAAACTTAACATTGAATGATGACGACGACGCCGACGACGACGCCGACGACGACGACGACGCCGACGACGACTCCGGAAAAGCAAAACCTATGTCTCGCTTTCCGCTTCGCGGGCGAGACAAACACGTGTATAGAATTATAAAATGATAAAAATGAGAAACATGTATACAATGATAACATTAAATTTTCCGATACAAGTTAGTTTCATGTAGAAAGTGAAGCAAACCTTCAATGTTCTCCACCTGGAATAGCTCCGCAAGTGAAGTAACATTGAAGTGTTTGCCTCAAATATCGGCAAAATCGATACAGTCCAGTAGGATGTGTTGCACGGTAAATGCGCTGTGGCATGGAATACACCATGGACGCGGCTCACATTTGAGCATATACGAATGCGTTAGTCGTGTATGTCCAATGCGCAATCGACTAAGGACAACTTCATCCCGGCGTACATGTCTGTAGCCAGGAGTCCATTCGCCCAGAGTCGGTTTCACAGCATGAAGTTTATTATCTGTGAGCAGATCCCACTGGATCTGCATTGTATCGGAGATGCACGAGTTGATGGATGATTTAAAATCATGATAGCAAACAGGAAAATGAGAGGTCGGTAGCTCGAGGGCAGCCTTGGCAGCACTATCTGCCCTGTCATTGCCCTTGATACCAGTATGGCTGGGGAGCCAATAAAAAATAATGTCCTTGCCAGACGAAAGTAAAATATGGTGTAGCTCCATGATTTGGCGGATAAGTGGATATTCAAGCTTCATGTTGTACAAAGCTTGTAGTGAAGATGATGAATCGGGGAAATAAAATGATTTTGCGAAAGCATTCAAGAGCAAGTAAAATCGCCCTCAATTCAGCAGAAAATATCGAAGATTTGTCTGGGATTCTGGATTGAAGACATTTGTTAGTTATTGTGTAAGTTATTGTTAGTGTTCAACTTTACTAGTCAGTACGAATACATACCGGTAATGCAATATTGCATAGCTTAAACAACGAACTTTGTGAGTCCCGGGAAGATTATATACCTAGAATTAAATTATAGAATCCTAGCCGCGGATATATGGATGTCCCATAAGAAAACCATTTGAGTGCATTTACTGTAATTTCACACAATATCCACCTGTAGTTGAAATTGACTCACGGAACTGAACCGAGTGAAAAGTATTAATATTACCTACCAGTTATAGTCCTGGAATAGTATTAAGGCCACATTGTTGCGCACCGCAAATTTAAATATGGAATGAGATGTAGGGAGGTAAAGGTTGGACTGATCACCCAGGGTTTTACGCAGTATTTATTCGCAATATCTAAGGGATAGAATACTGGTTTTGGCCAAAACAAAAACAAATCTATTTCCAGCGTCTGTAAACTCAGGTCTTAGGTATAAAAACACCAAATATGGCAACGGATAATACTGTATGACGCTTAATGTTGTTAAAATTAGAAGTAATTAAGCTATAGGTTGTAGGAATGTGAACAGCAACTTCCTAATACAAGGAGCAGTATATGGGTCAATTGTTTCTCACAGTACAAAGAATTGAACAGGAACTTCTATCCGAATGTAAACTGAAAATGTGTGACCATGCACCCATTGCAATAAAATGTGTACTTTCAATATGCTCAACTACGAACAAATTGCAACAGAAAATTTATGGAATAATATGTTAAAACTGTATTAAAAGTATTAAATGTTACAAGTAATCCCCCAACTAAACGAGACTTACCTGGAAGATGAAGTTTGGTTGGGATTCTATCTAGTCATAAAACCACTGGAGGGATCAGATGAGATGCGCGCTGGTGAGAGCCGTGAACAATCAGTATTTTAAAGCTTGTCGCTATATATCCAAAAAAGGGTAATAGATCCTATAAAGTATATAGTGATCCTACACAAGTATATAGTGATCCTACACTTTTCTGTATGCAACATGTCTCTAATCATTGCATAAATTGGGAGGGATATTATAATAGTGGTGGGCAGGCATCTGATCCCTCCAGTGGTTTTATGACTAGATAGAATCCCAACCAAACTTCACCTTCCAGGTAAGTCTCGCTTAGTTGGGGGATTCTATTACGTCATACCACTTCCGGTCTCAGATGAGACTTCAAAGCAATCTTTTTTGGATATTTACATGTAACATGTACATATATACACAACACAATATAACTCACAATGTGTTTAATTAATAAACATAATAATAGCACATCATTGCTATAAATAGATACCCATATTTATCTTAATTTCAGTACAGCCTCTGAAAATGTAACTTCATTTTCCTTCACACTTATATCATAGAACTTTCCAAAGGTCTTTGTGTTTGACCAACCTGCAGTTTTTAAAATGATATCTATCGGAACATAACACTGTTTGGCCTTTGTTGTAGCTGCACTTCTGATGCTATGAGTTTTAAACCTGGATGTATCTATACCTGCATTAAACATAACTGACCGCAGCCATCTACTAATAGTGTCTCTAGTTACACTTTTATGTGGTTTAACATAGCTCACAAACAAACTTGTAACATCATTTCTGAGAGTTTGTTCTTTTTAGGTACTCTTTGAGAACAAACACTACACACAACCTCCTATCTGGAGGATACGGTTTTAACTCTGCAACTGGGTTACTTAACCCTGGTCGTGATTGCTTAAGCAGTCCACTATATTGCAAATAATATGATGTATAACTCTTCCTGATATAGTTTATATCCATCAATTGAAGAGACTGTGTTCTGCTGGCTAAAGTGAGAGCAATAAGCATGACTAATTTATACGTCAGTAGTTTTAGTGATAGGTTACAAACAGGTGACAACTTTTGCAGATATACAAGTACATTCTGTACATCCCATGTTTCGCTGTATTTTGGTTTTGTCGGCTTTAGATTAAAAACACCCTTCATATACCTTACGACTAATGGATGTGAGCCGGCAGAAAACCCCTCTATCACTAAACCTATTGACGATAGAGCACATCTAGCACATCTAGCTATATCCACCACCTGCCTCAAATTGTTCAGTCAGAAAATCAAGAATGTCACTCAGATTTGTGTGAACTTTACTAATTTATCTTTTATCACAGTAGTGAAAAAACCTTTGTCCATAGACAGAATATTGCTTTTGAGTTGAATGTCTCCAGGACGCCATGATGATGTTTGTAGATTTTGACGAAATGTTTCGGTTTTGTAATGAGAGCCTGATAGTCTGCAAACCATTAGGTGGAGCTTGTTCGATAATGGATGTGTCTTCTCCGATCCTGGGATTGTCAGTGTATCCTCCGTCACTTGAATCAGACGCGGCGCATCGATCAACATCTCGATCACCGACGTAAACCACACCTGCGTGGGCCATACTGGAACCACCAGAACACACTCCCCTCTGTCCGCCCTGAGTTTCGTCGTCAGTCTGGCAACCAGGCTGAAAGGAGGGAAAGCATAAAAGTAGATACCTGACCAACTGCGTGCAAATGCATTCACAGACTGCCTCAGGATCTGGTTTCCATGAAACAAATATATTCAGTTGCGTGTTGATCCTCGAGGCAAACATGTCAATATCTGGTTTTCCCCAGGCAATGGTAATTTTGTGGAAAATGTTTGTATCAAGCTTCCATTCAATGTTGTCATTGAAATTCCTGGATTTGTAATCTGCCACATTGTCAACCCCTGGAATGTGAGCAGCACTAAGCCATATTTGTCGGTCTATGCACCATGACCACATTTCTACAGCAATATTATTGCACCGTTTTGATTTAATACCGCCCATGTTGTTGATATACGAGACGGTGCAAGTGTTATCACTCTTTATTTGCACAGGTGTATCATGGTGATGACTACAGAATGCTTTCAAAGCTAGTAGTGCTGCTAACATTTCCAGACAATTGATGTGATTTTCCGATTCATTCTCCTTCCATCGGCCTCCTATTTTCTTACCATCACACACAGCACCCCAACCAGCCAAGGAGGCGTCTGATACAACTATTGTATCAGCATTACCATGATAAATTACCCTGCATTGACTGCCAAGATTTTCAATCCACCATTGTAGATCGGTCTTCATGGGACTAGTAACCTCCATTTTATCATTAAAATTGCCTCTCGACATTGTTAATACGTTTGTTTTTGCCATTGCGATAGTGTAATGGCCCAAATTATACAGCGGAGAAACTAGATACCATAAGACCTAGTACTCGGGCAGTCTGACGGATAGTAATGGTTGCTGATTTGTACATTTCGTTACACTCGTGAATTATCAAATCCACTTTGTTTTTGGGCAATGTCACAATCATATCCACTGAATTTATGTTATTGCCCAAAAATTCAATGGATTGTGTGGGTTTCAACACAGATTTATGTTCATGAATCATGAATCCAACATCTGTCATGAGTTCAACCGTGTCCATGGCATTTTTCTCACATTCCTGTGGTGAATCTCCCACAAGAAAAGAATCATCTATATAACCAGCATTTGAGTGTCCCAGCTGCCTCAGAGATGCATAGATTGGTTTCATGATTGTTGTGAAAATACGAGGGGCACAAGAAATTCCATTCGGTAGGCAAACATATTGGTAGACTTTACCTGATTTTACAAATCGTAGTTTGATTTGCTGATCATGTAACATGGGGACTGAATAATAAGCATGTCGGAGATCGACTGAACACATAAAACAATTGTGTTTTACTAGCTTGACTAGTTTGAAATGTATCCATTTTAAAGTGATGGTATTCTATGTGTTCATTCAATTGTTTCAAGTTTAATATCCGATATTCCCGATATTCCCCATTTTTCTTTGGACGCACACAAATTGGAGAAAGATACTCATTTGGCTCATGTTCGACTTCAATAATGACTCCCAAATTAAGGAGATTCTGAATTTCACTGTCTATAATTTTATCCTCAGAGTCAGTAAAATGACATGCTGGTATGCGAGTATTGACAGGATTTACACATTTTTTGAAGTCAATATCACAATGTGTAACTGCGTTTAAAATGTTATTATCACTGGTTATCTTTCTCCAATTTTTCTCAAATTCTTTGAGTCTACCTGCCTTGAATCCAATACTAACCGATTCTATTTCCTGTACCCCGGCCTGGAGTTTTTTGGCACCGCCGGTGTGTAGGAGTCTACGCCTCGGCCATACGACCCTCGATAAGCGCCTCGACCCCTGCCGCGGGTCCTGAACGAGCGCCCTCGGAATGGTCGCCTATCTCTGGCGAATGTCGCGCCTCTGCCAACGTCTCTGCCAAGGCGATTCATATCTTGAATCTCCCGCACATTCTTGTTTACGTCATCGCCATATAGTTTGTCAGTGTACGGGAATGGGGACGACGACAAACATTGATATTTTGGATCAAGATCCAGTTTGTGACAGTCTTTTCTCTTATTATTCATGAGTTTATTGGTCTGTCCAAGCAGTCCCAGGGCATTTGTACCCCAATCTAACATTTCCGAATCTAGAGTCTCACCGCCTTTGTCCAATAACTTTGTTATATTTGTGGCCGCTTTCACAACCATATTTTGCATTGTCTGCATCTTAACATCTTCACTTTGCGTCTGCGGCTTTTAAGTAGGCGCCAAATACTCGTATTTACTCCAGTAGTTTTCAATGTTTCACAATTCTGTGGTCTGTTGACAGTTTTTAGTATTTCAGTCAGTCTCTCCTCTGAAATCCCATCCCTAAATGACGAATTCACAAACCCAGCCAGGTCGTCATTTACCTCATTGTCGATTATTTCTTTGTGTATAAACTTATCACACAAGTTACTGAATACAGATTCAGTTTTACGTTTTTTGGATGGGGGTTCCTCATATTCGTTACATGTGGATGTCTCCTCCAAGATTTCATTCTGTTCATAATCATGATAATTGTCCTGGTCATTCTCATATTCATCATAATTGTCAGAGCGGCCATCTATTTGTTGATACAACGTATCAACTCGCGAATTGATTTTATCGATGGATTTGCTTGTTTTTTTCTGATTTTCATTCATTTCACGCAGAATGCTGAAAAGTTCCTTATTGGAGAAACTGCATTGGGTGTTCGTGGTGCATGTAGCATCATTTCCCTTACTACTAGGGCCCGGCTCGGTACTGGAGCTTTTCGTCGATGCCACGCGTTTAGCTTTCGGTGTATCTGCTGGCGTTTTTAACGCTGGTTTCTGTGGCACAGGCCCCTCGGGTTTGAGCAACATGGGGGACGCCATTTTTTATCAGATTTCCTGTGTACACACCACCGCGTGACGTGTCAATCTTTGCGTAGCTACACCGCGTAGCTACACCGCGTAGCTACACCGCGTAGCAACACTTCGCCCCCAATACAGTTTGGCCTTGCTGCCACTTATTTACCGAAGTAAATTTTCTAATATCGACCGCGTCGATTTTCACTAATATTGATTTGTAGAATGCAATATTTATAAACCTAAAGTTTATTATATATTAGTATTGTATTCTACTATGTACCTATATTCCACACCGCGTGTGGAAAATGTATCGGTAAAATACCAATACACAGTGTAGGCTAAGCCTACAGGTACATGTACGCTCACAGCTCTGTCTGACCACGTCCGATAGGTTTGACAACCTGAAGCGCACTGATTGTTCACGGCTCTCACCAGCGCGCATCTCATCTGAGATAGAATGTTATCTGGACGATGAATGACTTGTGAGATACCGAAGTAAATAATTATCATGTGAAATAATACAAAGCAGTGTGACGCGAAGAATCCAGGAAATACATGAGCCCCGTCCACAACAGGTTGCGCGTCTTCTGTGCCTGGTGCTATGACAAGGAGCGGGACTACCGGGTGACAGATCTACACAGGCACGTTATAAAACAACACACTGGGATTGAAACCCTCCTGCCAGCAGAATTCTTCACGGAATCCACATTATTCTACTTCGCCCGCTATCCCCATGATTATGCAACCGTTGTTGATCCCACCCCGCAGAACAATGCTTGTGTCGTTGTGGCAATGTATGTTATTCGGTGGAGGACCAATGTCCACACGACATCATCACACACCCTGAAAGTGTGGGAGTTTGGGTGGATCGGAGACACCGGCGTATCGTGTGCCTTGTGCATCTTCCAAGCCGGCCGCGTGTGCACCCGCGTCTCGGGACATTATGTACAGTCCAACCCACCCTGCGATTTGCACCAAGCCACCTGCCTCCGTATGGGAAATGATCTCCGTGGGGACTGACCGATCCATGGTCATGGTTCGTGAAGGCCAATCCAAATTTAAGTTGATACCGAGTTCATCCCGACCAGAATGGAATGGAATGGTGCTTAACGACCCATCAACACAAAAGAGTATCATTTAGGGCCAAGCAATGTAGATGAAGAATATAAATAATAGTAAAATAGTATGTTAGATGTAGTAGTCAATCAGACGATCAGGGTAAAAATATTAATATGATAAACAATATAAATGAACGTGTATAGAATTATAAAATTATAGAAATGAAAAACATCCCGACCAGAAGGGGACCGACCCGAGGCACATTCGTGGCCGGATCTCCAATTCCGGAAACTTCAGTGTGTCGGGCGATACGGTGCCAGTGCGAGAGGTGGAATTTATCGACCTCGTAGAGGTGATGTCAGATATACGTGAGGTCTCGGAGCTCTATCTGGACCATGTAGGAAAATATATGATGAAGCCCTCCACCGTATTTTTTGCTTTGTTTGTTGGGGTTTAACGGCCTATCAACAGCTAAGGTCATTTAAGGCCGGGTCAATGGGTTTAGCACTAAATCCCATATATTGCCTGTACAAGTACAGTCATTTCTGTCAAAATGTTCCGGGTTTATACGTGTACAAAGTGTTGTGCGTGGAGTTTCCGTTAGTTGCGTTTCAAACCGTGTGTCGTCTACGTGTAATACGTTTTCGGCCATGCGTTGCGTTTCCCCACTCTTGCGCATGCGCGAAAGTCGAACAAACCGTGTTCAACGCATTGAGTTTTAAAAGCGTGTAATCCGTGTACAACGGTTGTAAACGTATACAACGGTTGTAAACAACGCATTGAGTTTCAAAAGCGTGTAATCCGTGTACAACGGTTGTAAACGTATACAACGGTTGTAAACAACACATTGAGTTTCAAAAGCGTGTAATCCGTGTACAACGGTTGTAAACGTATACAACGGTTGTAAACGTATACAACGCTAAGGTAAACGGTTTAAACGGTTTAACGCTTTCTTTGACGAACGGTTACACGCTTCTACATGTACACAGCACCGTACAGATGAAACCGTGTTATACGTATAACACGTTTCCACGGGTTTTAACGCATTACACGTTTTGGTATGCCAACCGTGTATCGCGTAGAATGCGCATACTCAGATCGTTCTTCGTGTGTGTATATATACTTCTAGAGTATGCGGTGTCTTTCTCTTTCTATTTCAAAAATGTTTGATACGGAAGCTCGACGGACAGACAACAACAACAACAGAATATGAAGAGCCGAAGACATGTGATTCGAAACGCGATTTTTGACTTACATAACCAAGGATTATCGTCGAGTGCTATTTCGAAACTTGTGAAACGTGACCATAACTACACCGTATCATCGAGACACGTTAGGTATATAGTTTCTGGAAAAAGATGGCGATTGACTCGGAAAAATAGCCGGAGAACATTAACGGATATTCATGTGCAATTTATTGATTTGTGGATTCACCAAAACACTGAAATAACTTCACGGCAGCTACGTATTCGATTGAAAAGTTGTTTTGGAATCCGAATGTCTCGTTCTCGGATAGGACATTATATACGTAAGTTAGGCTGGTGCTGTCAGCTGGCACAATATTGCCAACTAATAACACATGTAAACAAACGTACTTATTAGATTTGACTGGACAGTGAAGATGTTGGCAACGCACGAGACGTTTGAAAATGTAATTTTCACAGATGAAACATCTATTGAACTGTGCTCCAGTGCAGGAATCCGATTCTACAAGAAAGACGAAGGACTCGATCGGTTACCATCAAAGGCTCCAAAACCAAAACACTCGCTGAAGGTAATTATTTTGGTGATGGTGTCAATTGATGGACCAGCAGCCCGTCGGAGCCCCGCTAAATGACGGAATGAACCAATCAGATTGGCTCATTCCGTCAATCCGAGAAGTACCGACGGGCTGGTCCATCAACTGACACCATCAACATTATTTTTTAAACTTTTCTCTGTTACGTTTGCATCAGTCAAGTGTATCCCATTAGTGCATCGGCTTGAGTCGATCATAATTATTCTTAATTAATAATCCGCAGCCGATTAATTTAGTCAGTCAGTTGACGGCAATAATTACTAGTTAGTCAAGCTCGCGGTAAAAGTGTTATAATCAATTAGCCGAAGTGCGATAAAAACCATTCAACTATTATCACCTAACTGACGAACCGGTAACTTACAACATGCCATTTCAGATATGGCAGACTTTGCATTGGCACTGTTTGATTATGATGGTTGTACCGCCATTGTCAACGCGAAGAAGTACCCGACGTTCACCAAATCAGCACACGTACAGACAACATGGGGCGGTGATCGTCATCTGATCGAAGTTTTGGAACTGTCCGGTATACTGCCGTCAATAATACTGATTTTCAGGATTTTTTTTACCCTGCTAACAATTTCAGATTTCTTTACATAGACAATGAAGGAGATTAACCAGAACTTATTTGCTCATTTGCAGCATTTTTGTGGAGTAATTAAAGTCCAATTACTGTTAATGAAGTATGTGAGCTTGACCCTGAGCTTAGCAGGGCGGCATGGACGTGGATTGTCACATTGCAGTAGAGAACCGATAGAGCAACGGGTATGTGAAATATATAGCGAATCCGAGTCGGGAAACAGAAAATTAGGCTATATACCCGCGGTTAAGATTTCGAGACGCAACAAGAATGTGACCTTGGCCCTTGGTGGTACGGATGTGGGTTTGTCACATGGCGGCAGAGAACCCTTATATCAATATATGTGCGGAATTTGAAGCAAATTCGAGCATGGAAACAGAACATATTACCCGATGTTAAGGTTGCAACATCTATGAAGTATGCGACCTTGAACCTGGGTTCGGAAGGGGCAGCACAGACATGGATTTGTCACATGATGACGATGACAACTCAATCCGCCTTAAAGTTACATAGATAATGGTTACCCAAAAAAAGTGTGACGGACGGACGCACGGACGAACAAAGTATGCCGGGGGTATACTAACAGATTTTGTATATGCTCTTCAATTATATTGCGCCAATCAAATATACACCTCGCCATATCCGTTTCTATATCAATGCAAGTTTGGTCACTGCATATCGGGATTTTTATTCAGAAAGGTATATAATGTGCGACGCGATCTATGTCTGGGTTAATTATTATCGTGATTATATTAGTTCACCCAAAAATAACTTAAACGGACTCTGATATGTTATTTTTTGCATCCAATACAATGGTCACAAGATTTCAAACTAGTCCATTTATGAAAAGGGGGTCTTTTTTTCTCTAAACAAGAATTCCGCGGAATCAAATGTCTCGCCTTGTCCCGCCGCCTTGACCTCGAGCCTGGGCCAGAAGGCAATTTTCACTGGCCCGAACATATTATACAATTATTGACTAGTGAGCCATAGAATATCAGATTATATTCTATGGCTCACTAGTCAATAATTGTTTTAGTATATGATAATAGTCGGTATATAGACCTTTTGCTACTAGACAAAAATGGAAAAAGAATTTGAAGAAAAAAAAAAGAAACGATGCCACTTTTTGTAGACTAGATGGCCGTGGCCTGCATGTCACGCCTTATGGCGAGGCATGGACACTAAAAAAAGAGATATAGTAGATGGAAAAACTTTAACCGGACACACGGACGGACGGACAGACGGACGTATGCCAAAATGCCGATTATTATCGCGCTTTCCGCAAGCGGGCGCGACGCGACAATGATGATAAACACCCATGTGAAGTATCAAGGTAATGGGTGAAGCAGTTGCAGAGATACAGTACACAAAAAAATCAAATGACATTGGACACAGGGGCCGCACGGTTGGGGGGTAGAATGAAAATATGGATGATGATAAACACCCATGTAAAGTTTCAAGGTAATGGGCGAAGCAGTTGCAGAGATATAGTATAACGAAAAACTTTAACCAAAAAACTTTAACCAGACGTACGTTAAAAAGTTAACGTTGAAAATGGCTAATGGCTAATTACGTAGAAATAATAGGTGAAGGTAAAAACATGGTCACATGTTGGATAGTTGTATGTGGTGGGCACCCCTTGGTTATGAAGCTGTGAAAGTTTGGTGGTCCTAGGTGGTACAGTACCAAAGAAATGGACTTAAGCACGAAAACTTAACATTGTAAACGCGAAAAGTTAACATTGACTGCGCGGAAAAAATGGGTCAAGTTCAAAAAGGTAACATGTTGGATAGTGATATGTGGTGGGCACCCCTTGGTTATGAAGCTGTGAAAGTTTGTTGGTCCTATGTGTTACAGTAGCAAAGAAATGGACTGAAACACGAAAACTTAACATTGATTGTGGACGCCGCCCGCCCGCCTGGCTTAAAATGGAAAAAATGTTTAAAAAAAAGAGTTTAAAATGATTTTTTTTTCAAAAAAACCTGGCTAAAATGGAAAAAAAAGTAAAAAAACCTGGCTAAAAATGGATTTTTTTTTTTTTTTTTTTTAAATTAACAAAAACATAATGCTCGCTACTGGAGCCCAGAATTTTTATAATAGTCCTATATTTATCTACATATCATATCTGCACAGGTCCACATATTGCCACAATATTGTCAACACAGTTTACGGAAATGTAATACCCAGGTATAATAATTTACCTGTATAAATTACCTGTAATAATTTAGCTGGACATTTAGTGGTCAAGCTGGAAATTTGCACATGTTTGCACATGCAGAAGTGTTCAACTGGAGAAGGCTATTGTTCTCTCTACAGGTAAGGTGTACAGAGCGCACGAGAAAACGGGTCTTCATGCATTAATGTTCAGTTTGTAGCATAGAAAGAAATAGAGTTTGACCTTGACCCTGGAGCCCGGATTTTTTTTTAATAGTCCTATATTCATCTACATATCATAGTAAAGGTAGTAAAGGTATGTATACAGTTTGATGACTGTAGCTGATAAGGTGTTGAAGTAATTGACCGTAACACGAAAACTTATTATGAAATTATGTGCATTATTAGCCTACTTAACCGGTCAATACATCTATTTCAGTTAGTTCAGTCAGACGTGTCGGTGATTAATTAGAACCTAATATTTAAATACCATTTAAATTAGTAAAAAAACAATAAGTGTAACCACTAAATTGTATCGAATTTACCGACAGGCGGTTACGAAATGACTAATTTTTCAAATGGCTATTTTTGGCTGGTTACGGAACGACTGGATTTGACCGGTTACCAAACGGCATGATTACGAAATGACCAGTTAATGCGCAATGCATGTTTGAAAACATGGAACAATTTGGTGAAAGCAAACATATACATTGTTGGCCATTAACCCGTGGTTATGGTTTGGGAGCCGGACATAATCCCCCCCGGACAAAATCCCCCCCGTGCTTTTTGACACAGGCGGACAAAATCCCCCCCGCTCAGATGCAGGGTAGGACAAAATCCCCCCCCCCCGCTCAGATGCAGGGTAGGACAAAAATCCCCCCCCCCCGCTCAAATGTAGGGTAGGACAAAATCCCCCCCGAAGAAAATGCAGCTAGGACAAAATCCCCCCCCCCCGCTCAGATGCAGGGTAGGACAAAATCCCCCCCACAACCAGTTACATAGAACATTTAATTTTGTTAATAATTCTTAGCATCTTTTTTGGTTTCTTGAATAATTGATGATGGTATTATGATATTATGATCACTTAATTATTTTTCAAACTGGTTTCTCTGATCACTTTAATCATGTTATTCAAGCTAATTAAAGTATGTTTGGTTTTCAAATTGGTTTCTTTGATGCTCTTTCACACGTCATGTTAGTCAGGCTAATTTAATTATTTATGAATATTTGTTAATAATGAGTTGATAATTATGAGATATCTCACTCAAGCCGTTATCACGCATTTGAGGTGGTAATTAACATATGTATATAAGTTCATTAAACATGATGGGAATCACAATCTTCCATTATGGAGTTTATTACCAGTAACAAAGGTTCTGTTAAGTTGTGTTTCAATGGGTTTTGTCTTATACCAAGAAGAAAGAGTCTAAATCGTCCATACGATGGGAATGTTCGAAACGTGGTAGTCTCAAATGCAACGGCGCCGTAGTCGCAGATTTGAAGGTAAGTTCAGGTGTAAGTTTCAGCAATGTCAATCAATTGTTCAACCATCACATATGTACATAGTTGCAATAACAAGTCTACCGTGAAATATGTACAGAACTGCAATGCCAATAATTTGTTCTATCATGAAATATGTACAGAGCTGCAATGTCAATAATTTGTTCTATCATGAAATATGTACAGAGCTGCAATGTCAATAATTGTTCTACCATGAAATATGTACTGCAATGCCAATAATTTGTTCTACATGTATCATGAAATATGTACAGAGCTGCCAAAGGTAATTATTAATTTTATTATATTTGCTTCAGGCTGACGAGATCACATCATCTACTACACACACACACGAGGCAGACCACTTCGCCATTGAAGCCGCAAAACTCCGATCGGGGATAAAGACGGTTGTGAAGTCTAGTCGTGGACAACCGGGTCAGATAATCGCCGACCAAATGCACAGTTATCCTGTCCAGGTATGAACATTCTTGTCTAACTTTCACAATTAGTCTACCAGTTCTCCGGCCAGTAATATATCAGGTTAGTATCTATAGCTCTACTCAGCAATTCCCAAATGTGGATATATAAATGAAAAAATCCAAATGGCCGCCATAATTTGATATTGTGAGTCTTGTCTCACTTTCACATTTATTATGATGCAGTTATACGTGATATATATACGTTTACATAATATTATAATGTATGTTCCAGGTACGTGTTGCTGCGGGGAGAGTTGACTCCCTTAAGCGGACCGTGAGAGAACCAAACATGCCGGCGCCCCGAGAGAGCCAGACTCGCTAAACGCTATTCCTCACCCACTCCCTGACAAGTACCGAACAACCGGCGGTGACGACAACATGCCCTTCGTTTTATATGACAACGGGGCATCCGACAACCGCATCATCATCTTTGGGACGGACACCGGAGTCAACCTACTCGCCGACAACGACACCTGGTTCATGGATGGGACATTTGGGACATCTCCCCCTCAGTTCGAACAACTGTTTGTTATCCGTGTGAAAGTGGGCGACGTCGCCGTATCAGCCGTATATGCCTTGTTACCGTCTAAGAGCCAGTCAGTGTATGAGGAGTGTTTGTCTAGTCTTCTAGATGCGTGCCTTCTGCGAGACATCCGCCCAACACCATCGGTCGTCATAATGGACTTCGAACTTGCGATCCACAACGCCGTTAGGACCATGTTAGGAGATGTAGACATTAAGGGATGTTTTTACCACTTGACGCAGAGTACTTGGAGGAAGGTTCAAGCAGAAGGTTTGGCGACCGACTACAAGGACAACGACGAGATCAAGCAGTTCGTGGGGATGATTGACGGACTGGCGTTCCTGCCCGTGGATGACGTTAAGGAGGGCATGGATGCGCTCAAGGAACTCGCCCCAGACTCCCTCGAACCTGTGATCGACTACTTCGATACCACCTACGTGAGTGGAGGCTTCAAGACCGTCCGCGGAACGAATGGCGTCATCCGAATGCGTCGAACACAGCCACGATTTCCCCCGGCAACCTGGAACGTGAACGAGGCTACATTTGGCGGCGGTGACCGAACGAACAATCTCTGCGATAGCTGGAACAACGCGTTCAAACATCTGATCGGACATAGCAACCCGAGTCTATGGACGGTCATAGGATGTCTACAGAGGGATCAGACGGCGGTGAACACGGAGTTGGAACGACGGAGAACGGGACAGCCATCATCCAAGCGAAGGCGGAAGGCGACTATCGCTCACCAAGACCGACTGAAGAAGCTGTGCAGCCAATACCGCGATGGGGAGAAGACACTGGCGAGTTTCATGTATGCCATCGGGGAATGTATACGACTTGTCTGAACATTTGCTATCTTACATACATAGTGTAGTCATGTGCTCATAGACTTAAATGATACTCATGTGCTTGTGTACTTGTGTGCTCATAGACTTGCATAATAGACTCATGTGGTTGTGTACTTGTGTGCTCATAGACTTAAATGTACAATAAAGGTACCTGACACAAGATTTGTTTTTCAATTACATAATTCCTTACCAATAACTACATGGTTTGGCTGGCTCTCTCGTACATCTTCGCTACGGATACTTGAGAGCTCAATCAAGTTATATAAAATTGACAATATTATAGCTAGGAATATTGTATATGACCGGGGGGGATTTTGTCTACCCTGCATCTGAGCGGGGGGGGGGGGGATTTTGTACCTACCCTGCATCTGAGCGGGGGGGATTTTTGTCCTACCCTGCATCTGAGCGGGGGGGATTTTGTCCGGGGGGGATTTTGTCGGGGGGGATTTTGTCCGCCTGTGTCAAAAAGCACGGGGGGGGGGGATTTTGTCCGGGGGTGATTATGTCCTACACTCTATGGTTTAGGGGCACAATTATGTGACCTTGACCCTGGGCTTAGCGGCAATTCCGAGCAAGGGGGCCAATTAGCAAGGACAAACATAACAGAAACAACACACCCATAGATAACAATGGCAACGGTACAACGATGGCTACAGAGTCTTGAACATGGCAAAAATGCAATCCACAACCAGCGGTGTAGTCAGAAAACAATAACAACATAATAAATAGGACAATAACACAAAATAAAGCAAAGGTTCCACAGAACAGCTCCCCCAGAAATCACTAAGAGAATAACGGTCCTAGTAGAAAAATTAATCATGAATTCATAACGCTGCAGAATACAATAAACACAAAACAATGGTGTCAATTGATGGACCCCCCTTGTCGAAGCCCCGCTAAATGACGGAATGAACCAATCAGATTGGCTCATTCCGTCAATCCGCGAGGCACCGATAGGGGGGGACCATCAATTGACACCATCACCCAAAAAACAGACTACACAATCTTTTCCATGAAATAATATCTTGGTATTTTATGAGAATTCTCTACAACGTGTGTTTTCATTTAAAATCAAATTATTCAATAGCTCAACATTTTCAATACCCGATTGCTTCAAAATAGTTTGCGACAAGATTCCTTTATATATGTTCGGCGCGATATGCGAATCCGCGCAATTCTAGAATCGCGCGGCGCGTTATCGGAATTCCGATAATGCCGGGCGATTCTGGAATGGTATTGGTCAATTCTAGAATAGTACCGCCTTTAAAAGCTATAGGCCAATAGATAAGATGTGTAAATAAGATTCCGATAAAGCGCAGTGCGCATTTTAAGAATGGCACCGCCTTCAATATTTGTTCCAGTCTTAATCCGTTAATACGACATCTTTATTTTAATTACCAAACATAGCAAATATGAGGGATGTACGTGACATAGTTAATTGTTCAAATAGTACGTGTTGCGTGTTTAATTATACAAGTTGTTCTCGTCTGTGTACATACATGTATTTAATGTTTTGAATGTCGATGTGTGCCAAGAATGGAAACTGAAACAGAACACAAACTTTCGGTTGGACAATTTATTGAGGCTGTGGCACGGACAAAAAATTCAAAGATTCTGACAAAGGACAAATATGACCGCATAGTGGCCCACAAAAGTGGTGGCGCAGATTCGGATCCGAAGTTTCGCTGGTGGGTGAAGGAAAAAAAATACGAACTTGTCAGCTACCCGGAAATCAATGTCATAGATGTGCTATGCGTCCCAGCGAAGAAAGTTGTAAGTATATAGGTCATATAGTATTTCTATTCTTGATTAGCCAACTTATCCATTTATTTGTGCGCATCGACAAATATTTGGAAAGAAGCAAATATGGTTTTTTAACTGTGACAGCTCTCCCGCAAACACATGTACATGTACATGTAGTCGGTATCCATCAAACGCTGAAAACGTTCCATAATGCGCGTCTTGTCCATGGACACACGCGTCTAGCGGGTTCAAACCACTGACCTGGCGGTCGGTAGTTCAAAATCTGCTAGCGGCGTGTGCCGTTGGGCACGACACTTTATTTACTTTCTGTACTCTCACTTGGTCAGTTGTTAATTGGGTTTTGGTTCACAAGATCGTACCGGTCCTGCGTACGACCTAAAACTGATCCGGTGGTCAGGTAGCTATTTACCTATTGGATGTGACCAGAACTCGGTCCATTCTTAGCTATGTTCAGTATATGCAGAATATCCCCACTGGGGACTTCCGGTATCTCACGTTGACTGCCGCTGAGGTATTCCACGGCCAATGTACTCTATATCTGTACATTTATATTTCGAGTTAAGGGGCTCAGGTTGGCTTACGATACCATCACCTCTATGTTCATATGTGATGAAGTTGCCAGTTACTTGCCGTGAGTTGGTAGTTTCCTCCGGGAACTCCGGTTTCCTTCACCCTTAAAACTGGCTGTGCATTGGGTCACTGCGCGCATCATCTAGGCATAAATAAATTAGGTCGAACAGCTGTGACCCTTCTTGGAGCACATTTTGACGGACTTTGTCTCTTGGGCGTGACGAGCCCCGTGCACATGCAGTCACAATATTTCGAAATTACGCATATTTGGTGGTCCAGCCCTGACCGGGTATGCAATGCCTCTGAGCCAATTACCCATTTTACTTGTTTTCGAAAGATTAGATTAGTTTCTGGTTCAGACCATCGCACGTGAGAGATCTATACTAGTATACAGTACTGGTTCACCAGGAAAGCAAGGGCATACAGTAGTGTCCGGTTATATTGTTGTGTGTAAGTAGGTCGGAATTGGTCGAAATGTAAGATACCACCCATTGGCCTAAACTTCGCCTTGTGCACAATTCAGAGCTAAATTTGCAGACAAGGCATGGGGCAATTTCAAATGGACCGATGCATGTGCATTGTATCGGCAAAACAAAAAACAACCAGAAGAAACTATTTGAGCGGTACTATGCAAATTTCACCCTTATCGCGTCGCCGTAATTTGCATAATTTCATTTAGAAAACCAATGCTATTTTCCGTAAATGGCATCGAAAGTTGACGCAAATTTCAGAGAAAATGTGCAATTAAGTTCTGCATTTGCTCTGAAATTTGTGTCAACTTTCGATGTCATTTACGGAAAATATGGCTATTATATTAATGAAATAATGTAAACTTTATTTACGGCGATGTCATAAGGGTGAAATCTGCATAGTAAGGCTCATTTATAAAATGTAAAAATAGAGAACAAAGGGTCGCGATATATACTTTTTGTGGAGAAATAAGGAAAAGGGCAAAATCTGCGGATTTGTATTTTGAAACTTTTTGTCACCCGAAGAAACCGGGAGCATAATCATGTGTTCTCAATTAGATGATGTACAATGCTTCATAATGTTACGTGTTTAGGGAAACTTCATATGTATGGCGGGAATTTTAAATTACGCCAACTTTTGATCATAAAACAGTATGAAAGTCGGCGAATTTATTCATAGAATTAATTCAATTTGGTATGGAGTTGCTAATGCTTTGATAATTAAACATCAATGCCATAAATACCACTACACGGCAAGAGCGAATGCAAGTTTGCAGGGTAGGAGAAAACATACAGGTACAACTGGAATGCTCAACCAGCAATTACCATGATTAACACGTCACCGGGAATGCGAAATCTGAGGAGGATCTACAAAAAGTGAATTATTAAATATTGAAAAACCTTTGTTTCCCCCAATTGTTTATATGTAAAATGTAGTATGTAATGGCATGGTGTACGTGAATCTTCGATTAATAGAATGGTTTTGAAAATTAGACAGCCCGTTTTTCTCTGCATTACGCTCTCAGGCCCTAAGAGAATTTGGCACAAAATACGATTCTAAAGCACTCCAAACTTACCAGTTTTGGTGGAGAACAAACAAAATACCACACAAATTACGCTGAAGCTCTGGTATTTCATCAGATTTCTTGAATTTTCTGGCTGTTAAATGGAGGTGGCGTTCTAGAGAGGTGACCATTCGTGTAGGTTTGACTGTATGTACTCGGTGGTAACAATGGAACAAGGTTTTCGATTTGTCTATTCCAGAAAAGGGGATGTTTTTATTGTAGAGAATATGAATATTATTTGCAAAAGGTGCAGGTTATACAACAGCCAAAATGATAAAACCCAAGCTGATGACTTACAACTGCAGTTAGTGCGCATACTTTTATAAACTTGTTAGGGGATTTTGGTAATTCTTCCCCAAAACTGGCAGGTTGGAAGTGCTTTAGAATCATCTCATTGAGATGATTCTAAAGCACTCCCAACTTGCCAGTTTATGTTAAGAAAAATAAAAAGTTTTTGTCAAATTGTGCACCATAACTGTAGCTCTGATTACTATAATGATTTTACCTCTCTTCAACAGCCATCTCTCCACAACAGCCAGTTTTTCAGTCTTCCATGGCTGGCTGCTGTAGAGAGGTCGCACTGTACTGTGCGTATGAAGGAACATCGGAATACAAATGTTCTTTGAATCTGCTGACGGCTCTTAATTATTGAAGTACTGGTCAACCCATGTTTACACTACATTGTATGATACAGTTATCTGGTGTGTGGCAGCAGACTGCATGGATAATAATTACCCACTAATCATGCTATGTATTGGGAGCTCACAATGCAGCACTTATAACTGACCAGTTGGGTTTAATGGGTTCCCTGAAATTGATTGATATTTCTCCAGGGGAACCAACAACAACGAGCCGGGCTCCTCGGGATCTACACAGTTTACATATCACGGTCCATTCAAGTTACTTGGGGTTGAAAGGGTTAATCACGGTGGTGCAGGTGTTTCTCTGTGTCTGTCGATATTCCACTGTATATGTTGTACACTTTCATTAGAATTGCATCGTAACGATGCAATATTAATAAAAGTTCACTACTCATTTTCATAGATTTCAGAGAGCAATGAAAAAAATACTAATTAATAAAATGTCAGCCGGCTCATCAGGATCTACACAGTTTACATATCACGGTCCATTCAAGTTACTTGTTGAAAGGGCTAATCACGGTGGTGCAGGTGTTTCTCCGTGTCTGTCGATATATGTTGTACACTTTCATTAGAATTGCATCGTAACAATTTTAATAACATTTCACTACTCATTTTCATAGATTTCAGAGAGCAATGAAAAACAAATTAATAAAATGTCGTCTGCCGCATTATTTGAACTATTTTAGCATTTAGTTTACCCAGCATGCAAAACCAAAATCATAAATTGCATCGTTGTTTTTTGAAAGTTTTATGAAAACTAATCCATCCATATAGTTCATTTGCATATCCATGAGGCACATCACTCATACTACATGCATAAAACTAGTTCCCAATATGTTTTCTAATCACTAAAAAAGTGCTATGCATCGTATCATACATTTTACTTACGCAAATACATGTATATGTTTTGTAAAACGATGTTGATACATAGTATTAGCATAATTGTTGAAATAAGAAATAGTGATATCGGCATTCCAACATGCAAGTTGGGAAAGCTCGAATCGTGTCACCGAGACGATTCTAAAGCACTCCCGACTTGCCAGTTTTGGTGAAGAAATGAAAAATGATATTCTAATATTTTGATCAAAATACACACATTACCTGGAGCTCTGATTACAGACAGTAAACTTACACTGATGCACATTGGATATCTTTATCTACATAACCTTTAACATCATATGCGGGCCGGCGTAAACCACAGATCAGCCTGCAAATATATGCGCAATCTGATCAGTGCCTATGCTGTTCTTTATTGAGACATTGGGATAACATCAGTATAAATCTTATGTGAGCCATGTTCCCAGACTTTAGTCTTCTCATATATTGTGTATGTCCTACAAAACCGTTAAGAAAGAACTGATATTTCAATTTGTGCATTTATACTGGTAGTATAAAGGTTTGTGCGAATTATCATTGCGGGGCGAGTGGTAGCAACAAGTGCAACAAGCTAGCTGTCGTGTGCAACGAGAAGTATCGAGAAATCATGATAGGCCTAAAGTCTCAGAAACTGGCTCATTTACAAAATTGACTATATTTCCGTATAAGTCTGATTTTGCAAAAACTTTATAATTTTCATCGCTGAAACAATCGACTATCATTTATGTCTTTATGTCTTTCTCAGAAAAAGATAAATAATGCAATTTTTTTTAAATTGTGAATCGTCCAGAAATTAGATAAAGTAGTTACTAAAATATTTATGCCATCCGAGTTCCATGTAACAACACACAGACAGCACAATGAACATACGCGTATGAATATCGTTAATCACACAGTGCTCATTCAATAAAGGTAGAGCATATTCAAATATGAAGCAATGTTTTTTTTTTATCACAAAACATTTATTTTATATATATATTATGAATGTGTTGAGACGCTCTATCAACATGTATACTTAAACTGCAAACACACTAGGGAAGTGGGACTATTTTTTTTTCGTTCCTCATTCCCATTTTACATGTGTGCATCGCCCGTTGCAGGCATATCCCATGTTCGTAATGGAAATTTGTCGTCTGCTGCATTTTTTTATTTTTAATATTCCTTATCCAAAACACATATTCTCAGCACATGATAATCGTCTCCATTGGAGACGATTCTCATGTTCTGTCAAAACATGTTTTTCAGCAGTGAATATGATAAAAATGCATATAAGCAGACGACAATTTTCATTTCATGATCCTGTATAATGTAAATTAACCCTTTCAACCCTAAATAAATAAATGGATACTGTGATATGTTTACTTTTGTTACCAATGGTCATATAATGATTTACCAGACTAGCCCATTTATGATAAAAGGGGGTGTTTTTGTCTAAAATTATGAAAATTACTTGCAAAAGTGCAGATCCTGATTAGACGGCTCGTCACAACGCCGGCTCATCTGGATCTAGACTATTTGCCTACACCTATGTACAGGGCTGTAGGGTTGAAAGCGTTACGTAATAGGTATAACTTCATTTATCAAACGTTCAGTGAATCGATTCTGAGCGACTGGATTGACCGTGTGTAGAACAAAATCCCCCCTCTCGCGGACAAAATCCCCCCCTATGATTATTGACACAGGCGGACAAAATCAATCCAAAATTTCAGGACAGAATACCGTTTCTAACTTTCTGTGAGTATTGAGCTCTGATTTCGAGAATTTCCTTCACAATTGGAAGGCTGCGTACTTGATATTCCAACCCGTTGACCGGCCTTGAATGGACCTTAGCTGTTTATAGGCCATTATACACCAATAATCAATCTAAATGTAGATGGGTATTGCGCAATATAATGACAAAGCGAGTTTAGCTGCCACTCTCTGATAACTATTTTTTCCCTATTTTTTGTGAACATATCAACATCATCTGAACCGTCTCGAATAGTGGCCACAATGTATGTATCATTCTAAAGTCTGTTGATTGGTATAGTTCCAGATGAGACTGCTCAATATGATCAGTCACTCAGTTCATCTAGATGTACATATATAGCAAATCTTGTGGAGAATGATTAGTGCTTCCTAATGAAAATTGTAACATGTATAAAGCTATAATTATCTAGCTGCAATCTGTGTTATGTGTACTGAAATATGTGTGTAATTGCCACATGACCAGATGGTCAGATGGTCAGAACAAGAAAGTAGTCCGGCAAATTGATTCTGCGGAACCACTGGCCATATCCCAGTGGTTTTATCAGGTGTTATCTATTAATGGCCTTTTTATAGCATTACACAGTGGGTGTATCCCCCGCCCCACTCCAACCCTGCATTACATAGTGATTTTGGTGTTATTTAGTTGCTTGTTTGTTTATTCTTACTGTTCCATTAATATTGGAATTGTATGCCTTTTTATTCACAATATCGGCCGAAAATCCTTGGAAAATATTGCCCGAGAACACAAAATCGCGAACGAATGTAACTTTTCTTGCATTTGTCGAAACCTGTTAGAATGTTTTGCTTGTACTTTCTTTATCTGATTTCAGAATGAAAACGACCCAACTATCCTTGGAAAGTGGCGAATACAGACGCACGCGGCACATATATGACATTCTGCGACGAATTCACTGGTCCGAAACAAATCATGTCGGCTACAAGAAGATGCTTGCGCAAGTACAAGCGAAGTACGACGGCATGCCCAGATCTGTAGTGCAGGAGTTCTGCAGGACCTGTCCCGTCTGTCAGCTAAGTGTACGCCAGACAAACCATGCTGAGCTTAAGCCGATCGTGTCCTCGGGCTTCTTAACCAGAGTACAGATAGACTTAATCGACATGAGACACAAGCCAGATGGAGACTACAACTATATCGCCCATCTGATGGATCACTGGTCCAAATTCCATGTAATATGGCCTATAAAAAGAAAGACGGCAGACGAGGTGGCTACCGGGCTACACGAGCGAGTATTCCCATATATAGTTTGCCCCGCATACTCCACTCTGACAACGGCAGGGAATTTGTGAACAAGGTTATCCATTCAGTGGTAAAGGATTGGGGAGGAGAAGATGATGTCTTGTTCATAAATGGTCGACCCCGACACAGCCAGTCCCAGGGATTAGTAGAGCAAGGTAACGCAACCATAGAAAGACACATCGCCAACAAACGCGCTTCTCTGGGACTCGAGTCGGATAATAGTTATACCATGGGCACGTTGGAATTACCCAAAATTCAATACAACATGAACACTGAAGTAGCAGAGGGTACCAAAAAGATGCCGTACGAAATCGTCTTTGGCCAACCTCCACGAACGACTATATTTCCTGACGCAAAGGTTGAAGGACGCATTGTGAACGAAGAGGAGTTGGATATCGAGAACACGGAATCAACAAATATATTAACTTCTACTGAGGAAACAATTCACACAGAAGAACCGCATCCGGCACCGACGAATGAGCCGATCGCTACTTCAAGCAGAACTGATGACGCAATGGCACGCCAGTTGTTACATGTACCACCAATGATCCCGTCCCACGTCCTATACCAGCACCAAGGTTAATTAACATGCCATGTATATTGAAAAGTACAAGAACAACGAACATGACCCAAGTAAAAAAAAAAAAAATAACACACAGGCGACGACTGTGATATAGTTATTTCTGAGAGCCATATTAATCCCACTGATGAGCTACATGTTCCTATGACACCACCTACCCCAGCACCCAGGCGCAAGAACCATCCCAATGAAAGTGAAATTATCCTACTAAGCGAACTGGCGGCAATCCACAACATATCAACTGATGAAAAAAACACTAATAATACGGATATACTTAGTACACCTCCCGCGAACACGTCTGTACAAACTGCTAAAAGCACACTGTCCAAATCCGTCCCTTCATCAGCATCGAACATCACACACTCCGAGAACAACATGTCCAATATCAAGGAACCAATAACGGAGCATATCGATACAAAACCTGGTATTACACAAAGCGAAACACAAGAGCAAGCATGATAAAGTACGAAAAGAGGCCGACATCACCTATCGACAAAATGCTGAAAAGATGAAAGCAAAATATGCTAAAAAGAAACGCGTGGACATGATTACGTTCACAGAGGGGCAAGCGGTAACTATCAAAATTCCAAAGATTGATCGTTCCGCGACTGACCATCCTCGACTCGTATGCAAGGTAAAAACAATCAAGGTTGACAGTGAAAAAAGATACCAACTGGTTAGCGAACATGGTATAATTGATACATGGGTACGATCCGGCGATATTATGCCATATCAATCTGCAATCGACAATATTTCGTTCCCGGAATCGAAATCTATCAGTATAAGAGAAGCATCTAGACTGACTAACTCTGCCATGGAATCAGAAGAAGAAGTGTAACTGCAAGAGCAAGTGTGCTAAAAACTGTTCTTGTGTAAAACAAAACATAACATGTTCCAGCCACTGTCATCCTACACTAGTTTGCAGTAATAAAGAGAACATTATACATTCATCAGAAGGCGCAAATTCCACAGTAAACACATCTACAATTAAAGTTCATGAACAGATAGCCGTACCAAAGAGCCAGTTGACGAATGTCCCTGGACATCCATTATAAACAACTTTACAAGCGACCAACAGCAATTGCTTACTTCAAACGGTCGCTGCAAGTAAAGTTCATGAAAATAGTACCCGTCCACAACGACAGGTTGGAAATGCAGCTGGCCGTTCAATTACAAACAATTCTTACAAACGACCGACCACAATGTCCCGTCAAACGCCACAGCCACAGCAACCAATACTCGTGCAAAGAGCAGTCGTAAAGAGTTGCCGATTATCAAAGGTGATGGTTGCCAGAGCTGCTCCTAACCCAAGAAGAACGAAGCGTTGTTACAGCAGGTCGCAAGTTGAATGACAAACATATAAATGCAGCGCAGACTCTATTGAAAAAAACAGTTTCCGGAAACAAAATGGATTACGCGATACATTTCAACAGGAAAGACGCAACCCACCGAAATTGGTCCCACCGTACCTACAAATCTACCACGTTAATGCAGATCACTGGATTACTGTTCAAGGATATGACTCACCAAATGCAATAGAAGTGTATGACTCGCTAAATACAGATCGCTCTAGTACAATACCGGTCGTCGCCAAAAGTCACCCGCATCACGCATGAAGAAGATTATGAACATGCAACGCCAGGAAGGTACAAAAGACTGCGGCCTATTCGCCATTGCCTCTGTGACCTCCTCTGCAATGGTGAGGATCCAACATCGCAAATATTTAACCAACAGCAAATGCGTGAACATTTCATCTCAAATTTGGAAAGTGGGCGTATGACGATATTTCCACACACGGAACAGCGGTGTAAACGCAGAGTTCAGAAAATTCATTTAAATGTTTAATGCTGTCGTTAATCACGGATAAGTACGTACGTCGAATGAAACGCGGCCTTAGAGTAAAACGTACAAATTGTAAATGCATACAATGTCTGTTTCGTTTATTATATAAGAAAACACTTGTAGTTCGTGTACATGTACATACAGTATTCTGTGACAGTATTATTGTGACGACCAGAAAAACATACACTGGGAGAAGGCTATCAGTTAATTAGACTTGTGTGGTATTTGCTTTGGGTGTACTGAATTGTTCTTAGTCTCGTATGTCCTATACATGTACCTTATTTACCGATGGTACAAGCCAACAGTCCACTGCGAAAAAGTGGGGGATTACAGGTACATAATTATGCATGAGACAATTACGTGTGTTAAATCCAAGAACCAAACAACCCATGTACTCATTCAGTTGCGGATTAAACCAGTACTAATCTCCCAGCACCCCCACTTTTCGCAATGGACTGTGGCCGTCCCATACGGTTTTATTAAGGGTCACTTTATTATTACGTTTTGTTTTACCATATCTGCTCTGTTACTATCACCGTATTCACGAGATGCACGAATGCGTGGGTATAAACCTAGGCATTGTTATCCACCGGCCGAGGGGATATAACGATCGCTCAGGGACAAGTTATCATACTCGCCATGTAAGGTCTACGAGCCAATTACGGCGTTAAATCCAAGCAACTAACTAACTAACTAAGTTATCATAATTAGTCCCTGTATCGCTCTGGACAGCGTTCTGTTTACCATTGTACATATGTCGTATACACATGAATGGATGTACATGTATGTCGTCTGTAGACGCACATTTCAAATGTTTTGTTTGTTTCCATTGACCGATTTATACCACATTCAATGTTACTCGACATTGCAGCTCGTCCACGAACACATTTATGTGCATTATTATACCCCCGGTACAAAGTATGCCGAGGGGTATATAGTTTTCGCCATTCCGTCCGTCCGTCCGTCCGTCCGTCCGTCCGTCCGTTCGTCCGTTCGTTCGTCCGTCCGTCGCACTTGCGTTAATGTTTTCGGGTACCCAATATCTATGTAACCGTAAGTCCAATTGACTTCAAACTTCATATACATCTTTATCATCATCCATATTTTCATTCTATACCATGCCCATGCGGCCTTCAGGCCCAAGGTCAAGGTCAAATTACTTAGAAATTTGTGTGCAATATTTGCGTTAAAGTTTTTGGCTACCCAATATCTATGTAACCTTAGTCGATTGACTTCAAACTTCATATACTTCTTGTTCATCTTCCATATTTCCATTCTATACAATATCCATGTGGCCTTCATGTCCAAGGTCAAGGCCATATTACTTAAATGTTTGTGCTTCCATTGATAGCTGTGTCCAGGCGGTGGCCGGGGGTATACGTGAGCCCCCGCTCACTGATTGCTCTAGTTTTCGCAGATTTGCACGGGTCTGTATTGGGCATACAAAAGAATTAAGGGAATCAGGTGTCAATAAATGGTACACGAAGACAGTGTTGCTCATTTCGGGGTAATGGCGACAGCGGTTTACCATAGTTTAGTACGCTGAATCCAAAATATTGTCGACAAGCTGAATTCCGAAGTTTCGACACGTAGCGTTGACGTACAAATTACGGTACATATACAGTCGGGGAGCGCCAATATTCATTATTGAAATAAACGCATGTCTTTTGGCGGCCATTTTGTTTTTCCACTTTGAAGGTCGAAACTTCGGAATTCAGCTTGGTCGACCATTTTCTTTTGGATTCAGCGTACTCATATTATGCTAAAACCGCTGTCAACTGGACCATTACCCGAAAATGCCTTCATCATTACATATTCTTGTTTTAGTTCCTGACTAACTTACACGCTGAACAGTGTGCGAAATGAAAACATGTTAATGTTTAACACCTGCGACACAGAACGTGTTTTAAAAGCCTACTCTCATATTATGTGTTTTCACAGTTTGAAAAATAAAAGCATAATATTGTATGCGTCTAGTCTGCAAAAGCCAATATGGTACATTTTCGCAAGTTTAACGTTCATTTATAATTGTATTACTTTGATATTGATGTACTTTATAGTTGTGAATGTCTTCCAAATACACATGTTTTTTCTTATTACATTGTTTCACATATTTCGCAAATCTCTGTTTTCTTTTCTCTCCAGTTCGCGAAATAACTTGAATATTTGGTGATAAAAATGTACTCATTATAAGTATTGTCTTATTACACGTCGTTCACGTTCAACGAGAGACGTAATAAGCAGTTCTTTGGTTCAACGCATCGTTTTTATCGAGTGTTATTGGACCTTCCAAATTGACGTTTACGTCATTTTCAACTTAAAACACGTGTAAAATTATGTTTAACCAATATCAGGTTACGCTATGTCATATAGAGGATGAATAATCAACATTGTGGTTGACAGTCAGATAACTCTGACGCACAGGCGCCAGACATTATATCAATATACGATATGTTCATAGTAGTATATATTAGAAGGTAGACAGCGAGATGAAATACATGGAATTTCAAATAAGCGAAAAAAGTACCCAAAACAGTCTAACATTTTGTCAATGCGGTATTTATTCTTGAGGAAAGACATTAAATATTATTACTTTGCACTTTACCGGGTCTAAAACAGCCATGTTTTTCGTTATACAGCTCAAAGTTTGAGACACATTTCTCTTCACAAAAACACGTCGTTATCACCCGGCCGGCCCCTCGACAGCACGGAACGTCACGCCGTCAGCCAGTAAGCCAATCACAACGTCGCAACTAACGTCGCGGGAAAACTTTTGTTTACTGACGTCAGGGAGGGGTGGTTTGCGACGTTGTGATTGGCTTACTGGCTGACGACGTGACGTTCCGTACCTTTTTCGCTTATTTGAAATTCCATGTATTTCAGCTCGCTGTCTACCTTCTAATACTACTATGAACATATACGTATTGATAGAATTGTCTGGCACGTACAAAACATGAAAAAAAGGAAATGGCGCCGTGTGCCTTTCATGCAAATGTTTTATTCAAGGAAACATGCATGTGCGAATTCAGAAATGGTTCTTCGTTACAGATTCGTCAAATAAGACGCCAACGTTATATCTTTGCAAAAGAGTGACTGTTTTACTGTTTCTAGTTTTGCTGAGTATATGTTTATGTCTTTGATATGTTTTTATATCCGTCATAATGCAGTTATTGTTATTAAAGCACCACCCCCATCCCATCCACACAGACATACAGATAGACATGCAGCAGGCAGAAAGGCATGCCATAATTTCATCCCGTTTTTCAAACGGGTGTATAAAAAGTGACCGTGCGGATAGACAATTATTCCAATACTGTCCCGATTCCAATAACGCGCACAGACAATTCCGGAATCGTACTGCGCAATATAAGAATTCTTAAACGGTCCGACAATATCGGAATTCCTATAAAGCGCAGCGCGATTCTAGAATAGCGCAGATTCCAATACTGCGCATAACATATACATGTATATAAGAGGTCTGGAAATGATAAAAATGCATGTACTTACCAGTGACACAACTCAAAACTATGAAAAGCAAACTTTAAATTAAAATGTATTATCTATTGAGATGTTATCGCTTTCAAAATTGCTTTTGAAATGAGTATACATTCTGAAACAATTTTCAGATTTTAATTCCAAGTTCAACCCACCAATCAGAAAGCAACATAGCATTATCCAATCAGCAACCTAAAACAGTTTGTTAATTGCATCTGTGGACAGGTAGTCCAATTGGTCCGTGACACTTTGTTAATTGCACCTGGGACAGGAAGTCACAGGTAGCCCAATTGGTCACTGACACTTTGTTGATTGCACCTAGGACAGGAAGTCACAGGTAGTCCAATTGGTCACCACTGACACTTTGTTGATTGCACCTGGGACAGGAAGTCTGACCAGTCAATGGCATTGTGTTACATGCAGACAGGAAGTCTGACCAGTCATTGACACTTTGTTAATTGCACATGGACATGTGCCGTAAGTTCATTTTTAACAAGGCCGAAGGATTGGGGGGGGGGGGGGGGTTATCGCGGTATGCTTATTTTCGTAGATGCAGCACATTTCCGGCTCTATCTATCGATACCGTGCACGCTCCAATCGGAGCATTAGGACAGGCTCTTCAGGAAGAATAAAATACTCAGTGTACAGTAATCGAAAATGTATAAATAATACTCACCTGAAAGCCATAACGAAACAGATTGTTGTTGCCAGAACATTCTGTTGTTGTTGTTGTTCTGTTTGACTCTTCTCATCTGGAGTTAGCTTCCGTACACTGTTTCCCGTTTTCTCTTACGGTTATTGCACAAATCGGGAACCATTCAAGGTTGTGTTCGATCGGTTTTCCAGTAAACATATAAGTGCATGCATGAGCCGAGTCTAACGTCCAAACATATAAATATGTCCCGTCATAGTGTTCACGCAGTTGCAATTTACAACGCCTGTTTTTAAGCTATCGAAACATAAGTCACATTAATCATACGATCGATGGACTTTCAACGCCAATACGATTGATTTTATTTATACTATTACTAGGGGTCACACAAAATGCGCACTTATTATTGTTGTTTACACCCGTATAATTCATTTTCCATATCAGGGGCGAAATGAGTCTGCCTTACAATAATTCGCATGTGCGGAATGGTGGTAGGTGCGAAACGATCCGCCTCTAAACGATCCGGGCCGAACAGGTACATGTATTCGCGATATTTTAAAAGGGACGAAACAAGGCCGCCTCGAAGCGATCGGGGCCGAACAGGTATTCGCGTTAAAACGTGTAACCGTTGTACACGTTTCAACGCTTTCATATAGCTACACGCTTCCAGGTAAAGCGTTGTACACGTTTCAACGCTTTCACCTCGCTACATATGTATAAGCCAAAGTGTGTTATACGCCTTGAAGCTAAACGTATTGCACGCTTTAAAACTAAACGGTTTGACAATGTGTATTACACGTGTACGAACCGTATTATACGTTTAAACAACGTATACAACGCTTTTTACACGTGTACGAACCGTATTATACGTTTAAACAACGTATACAACGCTACAGCAAACCGTTGCGTTCGCGTTGCGTTCGCGTTGCGTTCGCATTGAGTTTGCAAGTGTGGAATAAAAACGCAGACTGCACTGTACATGTACATTTTCAAGTACATGTATAAATGGGGGGAAAATCCCAAAATCAGAATTGAATATTTACAATAACGCAATGCCGCTCGCATCGCCGGCTCCCCGTGCATGGGCCGAAGAGGAAGCAGTCATCCTGCATGGACCTGTGTCGCAGTTCCGGTGGCCACCACGCGGGTGCAAAAATATACCCCTAGTAAGAGACAGGTTTTCAATTTTGTGGCCATGAGTTTGGACGTAGACAGTTCGGGACTTCCGAAATCAGCTCCGTTAGAGCGTGGTGACAAATCTGCCTTCTTGATTCTGCCGGGCTCGGTCTGGTGATGGTGACGCTCGATTTGTCGCGATGATGAGCTTCGCAACACATAAGGGGAGTCGTATTTGTCCGCAATGGACAGTATTCCAGTGCGGCTGACGCGCACTGATGCGGCCAGTATTTAACTGTAGATTATACTTTCAACGGAGTGAAATACTTTAAGGGGGGGGGGGGGGGGGTGAATGTAAGCACAGTAACCAGTGGTGATAAACTACTGTGAGGAGGGATGAGCTCTATCTCTGATCAGTAGCCTACTTCACCAACATTGCAAAGTATACTTTCCTAGCAAAGTATACTTTGAGGGAGAAATTTTCAATTTTAGGATAAATTTATTAATTTGTATTATACTGAATTTATTACATTATCACAGTCATTTCCATTTGGCTGTGATAATGTAATAAATTCAGTATAATAATTATGCATACTTTTAATTATCAAATATATGCAGTGGTTAGTTCTATATGAAATAATGCATTTCAGGAAAAATAAATGAATACTCCCTCAAAGTATACTTTGCTAGAAAAGTATATTTTGCAATTTTGATGAAATCGGCTACAGGTCATCTCAGTGTCATGGGTTTCCGCAGTTCGAAATGCAATTGTCATCGCCCGATCACGTGACCTATCCCAAACTTGAGGGTCGACATGGAATTCGAAGCAAACTATTCAATAATTGCTGTCTGTTGATGTGTAAACAGTTTTTTCCCCAATTACAATCCTCAATTGCTTCAGAAATGATGGAGTGACAGAAAATATAAAAGACAGATGAAATAGTAAAAATCCGTAGAGCTGACCTATTAGATCACTAGATGTTAATTATGAAGCAATCTCACGACTGATGATCTGAAAGCAGGCGCGGATACAGGGGGGTGGTCCAGGGGGTCCGGTACAGACTCCCCCCCCCCCCCCCCGCAATTATTTCTGTATCCGCGCCTGGAAAGATGGCATACTTTTCTAAATAGTTTACATGCGTTGAGAAAGTAAGAACCGAGGATTGTTCAGTGAAAATGTTATGCCCATAGGTGCTATTTAAAGAAAAATATTGTAACTAGAAATATGGCCTATCGGCACACGAATGACCCCGCTGGCAGCCAAAGAAAACGAGGCATATTTGATTACAAGCCATTTACCCGAGTACGGATGGACGCCGGTAACACTATATGCCCCACTCACCATTCGGTTGCGGGGGCATAAAAAGGTGAAGGTGAAGGTCGAAGTACTGGGTGGTGGAGTGTGTAGGGCATGTTCATATGTATCATGTGTATAAATATTTAAGCGATTGGCTTAAGTATTGAGAAGTTATTGTAGGATTGAGAAACGTGTCCCAAAGTGCTAAGTAAACATTTAAAGTAGAAAAGGTGAAGGTCAAAGGTGAAGGTCGAAGTACTGGGTTGGTGGAGTGTGTAGGGCATGTTCATATGTATCATGTGTATACATATTTAAGGGATTGGCAAAAGTATTGAGAAGTTATTGTAGGATTGAGAAACGTGCACGTAGATTTGTCCCAAAGTGCTAAGTAAACATTTAAAGTAGAAAAGTGAAGGTCAAAGGTCAAGGTCGAAGTACTGGGTGGTGGAGTGTGTAGGGCATGTTCATATGTATCATGTGTATACATATTTAAGCGATTGGCAAAAGTATTGAGAAGTTATTGTAGGATTGAGAAACGTGCACGTAGATTTGTCCCAAAGTGCTAAGTAAACATTTAAAGCAGAAACGGTGAAGTTCAAAGGTCAAGGTCGAAGTTCTGGGTGGTGGAGTGTGTAGGGCATGTTCATATGTATCATGTGTATAAATATTTAAGCGATGCGATTGGCAAAAGTATTGAGAAGTTATTGTAGGATTGAGAAACGTGCACGTAGATTTGTCCCAAAGTGCTAAGTAAACATTTAAAGTAGAAAAGGTGAAGGTCAAAGGTGAAGGTCGAAGTACTGGGTGGTGGAGTGTGTAGGGCATGTTCATATGTATCATGTGTATAAATATTTAAGGGATTGGCAAAAGTATTGAGAAGTTATTGTAGGATTGAGAAACGTGCACGTAGATTTGTCCCAAAGTGATAAGTAAACATTTAAAGTAGAAAACGTGATGGTCAAAGGTCAAGGTCGAAGTACTGGGTGGTGGAGTTTGTAGGGCATGTTCATATGTATCATGTGTATAAATATTTAAGGGATTGGCAAAAGTATTGAGAAGTTATTGTAGGATTGAGAAACGTGACCGTAGATTTGTCCCAAAGTGCTAAGTAAACATTTAAAGTAGAAAAGGTGAAGGTCAAAGGTGAAGGTCGAAGTACTGGGTGGTGGAGTGTGTAGGGCATGTTCATATGTATCATGTGTATAAATATTTAAGCGATTGGCAAAAGTATTGAGAAGTTATTGTAGGATTGAGAAACGTGCACGTAGATTTGTTCCAAAGTGCTAAGTAAACATTTAAAGTAGAAAAGGTGAAGGTAAAAGGTGAAGATCGAAGTACTGGGTGGTGGAGTGTGTAGGGCATGTTCATATGTATCATGTTGTAATGGTATAGACTTCAGTCAACCAATATTGACTGTTTAATTTGTAAACAAATGGTTTACACATGCAGTTGACATGCATTTATCAAGCTTACCCTGTTATGTCATATCTTGCTGCTTTAACATAAGCTTCATTTGTACATTTACATGGTATTCAGATAGAATATAAGTCTGTGAGATGAGTATCCGAACCATTGTATCACTTATTGCACACATGTCTGAATTTCTTTTGATTTCGATGGTCCCGCCATTATTTTGGAAATAGTTTAGAGATTACAGATATTATGATTTAAACTGTTCCATGTTGCTAATAGCGAATATCAACAAATAGTCGCCAGCCACAGAGTTATTCCATTCTCAAATAATTATATTATTATCCATATTTCTGTAAGTATATGCCACTTTCCACGTAATCTATTTTGGGTGCAAGGCTATACCTACTGTATCTAGTCGAGCGCGTGATTTGGAAACTAAGGGTGTCACAATAAAACCAGCGTAATTCGCTGGCCAGCAATATGCTGGCCAACGTATTTCCAGCGAAAGTTGCTGGGAATCCAGCCACTTTTGCTGGAGACTAGATGCTTGGGTATATAAGCCTCGAGAAACGCGGACTCGGGGACCTTCAATAGATTTCTCTTTGAAAACACCTCCTTGTGGTGGAGTGTGTAGGGCATGTTCATATGTATCCTGTGTATAAATATTTAAGCGATTGGCAAAAGTATCGAGAAGTTATTGTAGGATTGAGAAACGTGCACGTAGATTTGTCATCACGTGTATAAATATTGACATAATATGTGAAGGCATGTAGAAGTTACTAAAGAATATAATATCGGGACGTACGGACGGGACGGATGTACGGGGACGGACGGACGCTAGTAACACTATATGCCCCCGTACCTTTCGGTAGCGGGGGCATAAAACTGCCATTTTATTGTCCGATAATCTGGAGGTTCCCTGTAGTGTGAATTGTATTTTAATCCACGATCGTCAGTGGGTGAATATTATTTAGCATCGCCGTGTTAATTTATATTTAACATTTCCTATTGTAACATTCTAATATTAACGTGTGTCAGATAGTTCATTAATAGACCCTGTATTAACGAAGACAACAACGGTAATATGTCAGGGGCGTAGCTAGCACTCTATCCATGTGGATTCATAATTGTGCTAGGGGGGTCCGGGGCATGCCCCCTCCCCCCCGGAGAATTTTGAAAACAATGGTGCAATCCGGTGCATTCTGGGCGTTCTGAGGTGCTTTATTTAGTACTGGAAAATGGAATGTTTTATGATCATAAATCAACAAATAAACCCTTTACTCGGCAGATTTTTTTCTCAAAAATAGAGCTAAAATAGCAAACAAATACAAGCCCCGATTATGTTAATAATACTCAGATTGTCTAACAGAAGTCTAATTTTCTGTCCTTTTTGCCAACGAACTGTATGATTACATGTTCAATGTCAATGTCCATATGTCTGTAACTATGCATCATTGCTAGTCCAGACAGGCGTTCAGTGGACATAGTGGATCTCATGTAGTTTTTCACCCTTCTCATCTCGGCTGAGGCTGTTGAGACTGGCATGGTGATAAGCACTACCAGACATATGTAAATGTCTGGGTACAGAGTTTTGTTTGTGTCTTTTAAAGTTGCACTAAGGTCAGAAGGCTTTGTTTCTTCCAAAGACCACCTAACTTTCCAGCGGGCAACTTCACGTCTGAAGCTTTCACGATCTCCATGGAAGTCGTCATGAAATGCATCGAATATGGCATCTTCTTGAGCAGGTGTCAGTTCATGGACAATACTTGGTATCATGTACTGTGCTTTGAACCTGTCGTTGGCGATTACTAGGCGATCTTCCAGTTCTACAACCAGATGGTCAACGAACGGGTAATATAGTGCCCTTTTCCAATAGTCTGAGACTGAATCGGCTGGAACGTTGCCACGGTGGCGTTGGTGTCGAGCTGTTCTTGGCTTTGAAGGTTCTACTTCCTGCACTTCGGCCATGGCCACTGCTTTGCCGTACAACTCATGCCACACATCGTCGTCCGTTCTCTCGGCACGGAATGTTGCTATCAAAACTTGGCTCTCCCTGGCTGCCTCAACTAAGTCGATGTTTTGTTGATGTAAAAGTTTATTCAGCGGCATAACACCCTGAAGCACGAACTCAACAACAATCAGAGAGACTATAAAGTCGAATCCAAGGATGCTACACCTATAGCTGCGCGCTTTGGAGTCTCCTGCTAGCTCTAGCACCTCGAGGGCATTTACAATAGTGGTGCATGCGGCTTTAAAGGTGTAGAGCGAGTCCGCACGACTGGCCCATCTTGTCTCACAGAGGCTCTGCAGGCGGGTTCGCTTGTTCATTTCTTCTCTAGAAAACGGGTCGTTTCCCAGCTCTTCCTGAAATGCAAGTAGACGTTTCGCAGAATACTTGAATGCAAAACCGATTTGCTGCACTGTGTCCAGCAAGTTTCTAACAAGTGGTTCTTTGCAGGCGTGCACGATGGAAAGATTCAAGCTATGGGCTTTGTAGTGAACATACATGGCTTGTGGAACTAGTTGCTGTACCCGAGCTTGTACACCACGATGACACCCAGACATATTACTGGCTCCATCGTAACCCTGGCCACGCATCTTAGTAATATATAGCCCAACATTCCTTTGGCCCTCAATGAACTTATTGAACAGAGCCTCTCCAGTGGTTGACTCGGCTTGAATAAAACCAACGAAATCCTCACGGACGTCATTTTCTGACTCGGAATAATACCTTACACACATGGCGATTTGTTCCATAGTGGAGGCATATGTCGCCTCGTCTGCAAGAAACGAATAACAAACAGCATCGTTGCATTGCTTCACAATTTTGTTTTTGATATATTCTTCACACACAGTTATTAATTCGTTTTGTATTTCAGGGGATGTATATGTTACTCTAGAGTTTGAAGCCAAATGAGTTTTCAAGATTGCATCCATAGTAGCCTTGTCATTCAATAGAACCATAAAGTTACTGTTGCTGTCAGCATGACTTCTAAGTGGGATATTTTGACGACCACAGAGAATGATTACTTTTATTATCGATCTTAACACATGTCGATTTCTGGCAACAGTGTTTGCGTGGCTCTTAGATAACTGTGATGTAATGCTCTTTTGTTCCCCTTTGACAATTTTCATAAAACTATCAGCACTGGCACAGCAACTATGATGACTTGAACCATCCTCGACATGCCTTTTGACATACTTTCCTAGATTCGACCATTTCGATACTGGGGTGCTGATAAATGTTTTTCCCTTTGAAGATGCAGATCCAAACAGGAGACAGGGTGCGCAGTAGACTGAATTTTCAGAAACTGAATATCGTAGCCAGACGTATTTCTCCAACCAATCACTTGAGAATTGACGCTTGGTTCCATACTCTAGGCTGAAATAATAAATCATAAGGATAACAAAGAACCGCATCATGAACAAACCTACCTTCGGGCATTTGCCAACACCATGGACATCAATTAGCATGCATGCAAGACATATATAGTCTGCGTTTCGCTGATCATCAACTCGTAAACAAAGAAGACAATACTAGCGAGTCATGATCAGAATGTGCGTTTCATACGTAGACTGACCCGAGTCCATGGTCACTCACATATGCCAGAAGGTATATTTCCGATTTCTTATGAATTGATAAAATTATGATAGTCAATTTACATGAATGACTATAAGTGACGCTCAACTAATGATAACGGACTTAAATGGAAAACTATGAGCGAGGAACTTTTGGTTGACTGTTCACATATACTAGAGACATGTTGGAAAAAAGAAGTATTTGTTAAGAACTGGATTGCATTTCAGGATTCAGTGATTGGATAACTCTGCTTCATCCCATGGTGTATGCATATTTAATAGACGTATGTATTGGCCATGCGATTTAGATGTCCAGCATACTTCACGCAAACCTCGTTGATCTGAAAGGCCTACTTACAATTTTACTTACATTGACTTAAACTCGAAAGTTTTTGTCCATTCTCTGTTGTTTTGTAGAACTGTCATCTTCACCGAGTAGTCGGAAGTAAGTGACAACTTTGCTGGATCTGGATACATGTTAGAGATCGCCGAAAGTTTAGCTGGCTCATCCGCTTTCATAGGCTCGGTTGACGTATCCTCTAATTCGTCAACTAGCGTTTCTGCCGACCGGACAGTAAAACAAACTGTCAATCCTACATTGCGACATGTTAGTTGTTCAAATCCACAATGTCTAGAAGTCCCTGAAATTTGTGAATAAATGTCTGAGATTTTCAGTCAGGTTATTAAAATTATTTATTACATTCCCAACGTGTTATTACATCGATTTTTCGGTGAGAGAAAACCCATAATGAGTTATTCATTGTGATCTAACAGTGACGAGGACACCTGATAAGTGGGAGGGAATGTAATAAATAAGATAATACATCGTACACCTTTCAATATTGTCAAAGAATACACTCGCGTTGATCGATTTCCGCGTAAACAACTGGTTAGCTCTGCTCACTCGTGGTTTACGCGGGTACCGACCAACGCTCGTGTATTATTTCACGCTAGTGAATGGTGTACGATGGAGTATCTCTATCTCTCTTAAATTAGAAAAGTATATAATTAATATTTCTTGAAAATTTCAATACTAAGTTGTCCCAATACAACCGAAATTAATAAAAAAAAATGTAAATTATGAATTTTAGACCATTATGGGCTTCCGTAGTTTTTTTTTTCAAACAGCCTGTCACCTTGAAAAAAAATCCGTTTTTTTTTGCTGATGCTTTGTATACGATTTTAAATGTTTAAGTTTGAGATGCATATAAGTATGAAATAATATAGATCTAAGTCTCAAAATAATGAAAATAATATTTAGCCAGGTTATTATAAACAACCTATCGTCCCACGAAAACAGATTACATTTCAACAAGTACAAGTTGTTTCTCCGAAGTGTATGCTGGAAGAACAAGAGTGAGACATGTACAATAAAGAAATATATTGAAACTTACCCGTCTGACAATGCTGGCGTGGACAAAACAAAACTACGAAACCGTTTCCCCCATCCGTTGAGACTCAATGCTACATACGTGACGTCACGAGATTTTGTCGTAGTCCGACCGTGACGTAAACAAACTCATGACGTAAACAAAGTTTATTTACGTCACGAGTTTCTTTACGTCACGGACTACGACAAGTTAACAACTACAGTATGGTAGGTTGTTAGCGCCACCGGTATAAATTTGGTAAACTTTTATTTATTCCGGCAAGGAACGTTACAATATGAGTATGTAGTCAAGTACGCATACTGCAACTTTGGCTGAATTGCAACTTTGGTCGATTTTTTTTTCTCAGAATCTTGTGGATTCAGCCGCGTACTCGCGTATAGGCAGCTACGCGCCTGTATGTATAGAAAACATATACCTTAGCCGAGGGGAAAATGTGTAGGAATCCAGCACCTCATGTTTTTCTTAAACACCCGGAATCAGTGTATCGTTCTCGGACTGTGTGTCAAATTAAGAAGCCGGACATTACTTCTACTAAACATTCAATACAGCATATTGACTTCTCAATGTATCTATAATTTGTCTAGAAGCAATTGCAGATGATCATGGGAAAGCCGTCTATCAGTCAATAAAATGGCGGAGCGACGTCACGCTGGAAGTGCTCGGACCAGTAGCCTATTTCACCAACATTGCAAAGCATACTTTTCTAGCAAAGTATACTTTGAGGGAGAAATTTTCAATTTTAGGATAAATTTATTAATTTTTATTATACTGAATTTATTTATGGCTGTGATAATGTAATAAATTCAGTATAATAATTCTGCATACTTTTAATCATGAAATACATGCATTTGTTAGTTCTATTTGAAATAATGCATTTCAGGAAAAATAAATGATTACTCCCTCAAAGTATACTTTGCTAGAAAAGTATACTTTGCAATTTTGATGAAATCCGCTACAGATGTCGGACTAAGAAATTTCATTTTTTTGGTTTATCAGCCTGGTAGACCTGTAACTTTTCATGGTCGGTCACATTGTATATTTTTAAACACACTTTAAGGCAATATCTTTAGTTCTTTGTTTCTGTAACCATCCAGCAGGGTGTATGTATACATTGCTGGGTACCCTGGGACCGGAAACCAATGTGATATTATCCATAAATGACGTCCGAAGTTGGCACAAATTTCAGAGTACATATGGAATATAATTTCACATGTACTCTGAAATTTTCTGTCCACTTATGTCATTTATTAACAAGAAACGAGGCAATGCCACGAAGGCCGGGTTTTCTTCAAGACGAAGTCGATTACGCAGAAAAAATAGGTCGCAGCCAAAAAAGGTTACATGTGGTGGACACCCATTGGTTATGAAGTTGTGCAAGTATGGTGGTTCTATGTGGCATAGTAAGTGATGAATAGATATACACACGAAACATAACATTGCAAATGGCTTAAGATTATTACGAGGGAAAAAAATAGGTCCAGGTAAAAACGGTCGCCTGTTGGCTAGTTTATATGTGCAGCCCTTCCAGCGGTCCTATAATTCCTATAATTCCTATATTTTTCAGACTTTTTCAAAATGTCCTATAATATCCTATATGTTGGGCAAAATTCCTATAATTCCTATATATATTTTGGGTAAGCAAAAGGTTGTTTTTTCTTTGGTTAAAATAGAACTTTTTTGTTAAATTTGTTGCACTAAATTCATCATGCAATTTAAAGGACATCCATAAGTATTTATTAATGTGATGTTGACATCATTTCAACAAAATTAATTTATGTAGTACCATGATGTGTGCCAATTCATTCTTAATTGTTTTTCAAAAATCCCTTTTTTAATGTAATAAGTTAAGGTAAATGACTTATTTGCACAAATAAATGATTTGTGATGGAACGCGGCTGGCTAGAAGGGCCAGATATAGTGTCCTATATTTTTTTGAAATCCTATTCTTTTTTTCACTGTGCTGGAAGGGCTGTATGTGGTGGGCATACTCGGTTATGAAGCTGTCACAGTTTGATGGTCCTAGGTTGTACAATAACATAGAAATGTACTTAAATACTCAGGCTCCTCCAATCAAAGTGCTTGATAGTGTGCATAATATTCAAGTAAATGCTAAAAATGTTTGATAAGCATGGGCCTAGAGATACTGGTTTGTGTACCCTTATTGGAGCCCCATGTAAAGTCAATGGAAATCAAACGAAAAATCTAGCTAAAAAACCAGAAGTTACTTACAAAAATAATCCACATCCCCATGTTTATTATATGTTTGTGTTTGTCCTGCTAGCATGAAATTTAAACATTATGTTGTAGTTAGAAAATAATTGGCACAATCAGCTGTGTTCATGTATATATGTGTCACAGGGTGATCGGGGAAGGATGTGTAGTAGGCACTGAACCCGTATCGACGGCTCTATGTTTATTACAATCTGTAAGCAGGAGAATATAAGTTACAACACAAGTAAATATATCGACTGATGTTAATGGAGGTTTTCCGGCTAATGCCTAAATCTCACGAACAGTGTAGATTTACCCTCATGCACACTCATTAACAATACAATACGAATGTATAGTACTCCCAGGGCACACAAATACATAATCGACCTCACAGTGTTTGCGAACAGTGTAGCCCCTGAGAATACATGATTGTATTCAATGACTATGCATGATACATATTATATTGCACGAGATAGTGGCTGTATTTACGCACATAAAATATCAGACATAATGCAATAGGAGGGGATCCGAACACGATACATGTGAGAATGAATGAAGGCTAATAAGATAAATAAGACTGAATGGAACAAATAATTGGATAAAGGAGACATATTACGAGATGTTCTTGTACAACTATGTGTTTTGTAGAGCCGCCGGCCGATATTAAGGACTTATGATAAGTAATATATATGACCAGTGAACACCCTGCTCATCAGAATATGATTCTCTGCAGTTATCTATACAATATATTGCTAATGCCTAATGAACCCGTAGACAGCGTCCTATCGACGGGACATGGCCAGCGTAGGTCCTGATCAGGATGCGAATGGCAGGATGATCTGGGGCTATGTTGGGTACAAAGGTCATGAGGTCATTATCTCGGTCTGCGGCTCAACCAATAGTATTATTACATGTACAATCGTCTCATATAAATGAACAGTGGAGTATGATTATCACGGAGCCGTCAACAACATGTGAAAGGAACAATATGGCCCGGTTATTTACAAGAGCAATATAAGGCACGATACCGGATGCTCCGCTTTGTTGCGCTACCATTTCAGAGTAAGTATCTCATGAACATGTCCCAGAATAACTGAATGGATCGGCTATACATGCAAAATGCATACAATTGTATAATGCGCGCGCACGGTAAAGAAAATGTAATAACATCACATTTGCTCGGCCGTTCGCGATCAAACCACGAAAATGAATAGTATACAATGTGAAATGGGACATGTACATGCATCAAATAACACAAAATAAGCGACAATGATTACCTGTAAGCAGGAGAATATAAGTTACAACACAAGTAAATATATCGACTGATGTTAATGGAGGTTTTCCGGCTAATGCGCCGAAATCTCGTAGGTCGCGCCAGAAATCATTCAAATCCTGGCGAGATTCTACGAGACCTCATTAACACAGTCGAAACTCCCGGCAACCACAGGCGGCCTTAAATTACGAAAAGTAAAATACAGTGCGATACAAATAAGTGCATATATGGCGTATAGGATGTACGGACTATTATGAGGTATAGTATGGACTGTATGGGGTATAGGATACGGCTATGGGAATTATATGGTAAATATGAGGTATACGTCAGGATGGGAGTGATGGGTTTTGAGTGGGGTCATTAAAACGTAACACCAGTACTTGGTTGGCCGGTTACATATGTTATCATTACAGTGTGTTTACATGTGTAGACGTCAAATTGTGTTTATTATTCACAAACAACTGCAGTATTTCTCGTTTTGGTGCTGGCAGTATATTCATAAACAGATACTTGAAACGTGGATATGGAATATTTGTGTCAGTTTCTTTACGTTTTTTAGCTAGATTTTTCGTTTGATTTCGATTGACTTTGCATGGGGCTCCAATAAGGGCACATCTACCTTAATACATTCTAGGAATCGGCTAGTCTTGCACCATTACTCACTTGTGAAATAACTAGTCCATTATACCACAAACCCTCGCCGTCTGATATCTGTAGGTGCTGGACATGTTTGCAACACTGATTGGCTGGTCTCCTTCTGGTACTGGTGGCCTCCTGACACATGCTTCATTGATGAGGGTTTTCACATGCGAAGCTAATTCGTCCACTGTCCTTTTTTTTGTTTGGCCTTTTTCGTTTTTTGAGAAGGCGTATAGGATTTTTGAATCTGATGTAAGTTGTTTCAACACTTGTTTTCTAGATCTTAATTTTGTCTGTTTTTGTCTTAATACGCTGAAGTCCTTGATCTACATCCTCATCGGATTGCCACAACCCCCAGACCAGAATATATGCTCTCTCTCTCTCCAAACGTTCATGTTTCGCACATCTCTATTGCTCATCGTATTAATATTTTTTATCCTAATTGTATCCCCCGGACTCCGTCGGGGGATACTATGGATTTGACAGCGGGCCGCGTCCGCGTCCGCGTCCGCGTCCGCGTCCGCGTCCGCGTCCGCGTCCGCCACAGACACTTCTTGTCCGGAGCATAACTCGAACACCCTTTGGAATATTTTCATGAAACTTCACACATGCATAGACCACGACCCGAAGGTGTGTCGCTATTTTTTTAGTTATCTCCCTTTTTTGTTTCGCGCACTGATTGACCATAACTCGACCACCCTTTGGAATATTTTTTATGAAACTTCACACATTCAATTAGACCACGAACCGAAGGTGTGTCGTGCACAAGAATAACAACTCTTGCATAGCTAATTTTTTAGTTATCTCCCGTTTTTGTTTTCGCGCACTGATTTCCTGTCTGGAGCATAACTCGACCACCCTTTGGAATATTTTCATGAAACTTCACACATGCATAGACCACGACCCGGAGGTGTGTCGCGCACAAGAATGACAACTCTTGCGTAGCTAATTTTTTAGTTATATCCCTTTTTTGTTTTGCGCACTCTACAAACTGGACAATAATGCATGAAGACCTGTTTTCTCGTCTGCTCTGTACATCTTTTCTCGTGTGCTTTGTACACCTTACCTGTAGAGAGAACAATAGAGACTGGGAGAACCATTCACCTGTGCATGTGCAAGCATGTGCTAGCATGTGCAAATGTCCAGTCTTGACCACTATATCTGACCACATGTAATTTATACAGGTAAATTACTACATTGTATATTACATTTCCGTAAACTGTGTTGAAAATATTGTGGCATTATCTGGACCTGTGCAGATATATGTAGATAAATATAGGACTATTAAAAAAAAATTCTGGGCTCCAGTAGCAAGCATTATTATTTATAATTTTTAAACTTTTCTTTTCCATTTTATTTTTTAATTTTTTTTCTTCAAATTTTTTTCTCAATTTTTGTCTAGTAGCATAAGGTCGTAAGTGCTATATACAGACTATTCACCTGTGCATGTGCTAGCATGTGCAACTGACCACTGACCACTTACAGGTAATTTATACAGGTGAATGATTATATTACATTTCCGTAAACTTTGTTGAAAATAGTGTAGCAATATGTGGACCTGTGCATATATGATATGTAGATAAATATAGGACTATTAAAAAACATTCTGGGCTCCAGTAGGGAGCATTATTATTTTATTTTTTAATTTAAATTTAATTTTTTTTTTCCATTTATTTTTTTACATTCTTTTTCAATTTTTTAACTGACCACTAACTTATTACAGGTAATTTATACAGGTACATTATTACATTTCCGTAAACTGTGTTGACAATATTGTGGCAGTATGTGGACCTGTGCAGATATACGTAGATAAATATAGGACTATTAACAAAAATTCTGGGCTCCAGTAGCGAGCATTATTTTTTTTATTTTTTTTTTGTATATTACATTTCCGTAAACTGTGTTGAAAATATTGTGGCATTATGTGGACCTGTGCAGATATATGTAGATAAATATAGGACTTAACAAAAAATTCTGGGCTCCAGTATCAAGCATTATTATTTTTGATTTTTAGCCAGGTTTTTTTTTTAAAAATCCAGGCTATTGGATTGGCGAAAGCCGGGCGGGCGGCGGGCGACGGGCGGGCGGGCGACGGGCGGGCGGCGTCCACAATCAATGTTAAGTTTTCGTGTTTGAGTCCATTTCTTTGTTACTGTACCACCTAGGACCACCAAACTTTCACAGCTTCATAATCAAGGGGTGCCCACCACATATCACTATCCAACATGTTACTTTTTTTTTAACTTCACCCATATTTTCCGCGCAGTCGACTTAGCCATTTTCAATGTTAAGTTTTCGCGTTTACAATGTTAAGTTTTCGTGTTTAAGTCCATTTCTTTGGTACTGTACCACCTAGGATCACCAAACTTTCACAGCTTCATAACCAAGGGGTGCCTACCACATACAACTATCCAACATGTGACCATTATTTTTTTACCTTCACCTATTATTTCTACGTAATTGACTTAGTCATTTTCAACGTTAACTTTTTAACGTACGTCTGGTTAAATTTTTTGGTTAAAACTTTTTCGTTATACTATATCTCTGCAACTGCTTCGCCCATTACCTTGAAACTTCACATGGGTGTTTATCATCGTCCATATTTTCATTCTAACCCCCAACCGTGCGGCCCATGTGTGTCCATGCCTCGCCCCAAGGCGCGACATGCAGGTCACGACCATCTAGTCTACAAAAAGTGGGTATAATTATGTTATCCAAGTGTCCATGCTTGGAAAAAACCTGGCCTTCGTGGCTTTGCCTCGTTTCTTGTTAAACTTTTTTTTTCCATTTCTTTTTTTCATTTTTTTTTCAAATTCTTTTTCAATTTTTGTCTAGTAGCATAAGGTCGTAAGTGCTATATACAGACTATTATCATATAATAAAACAATTATTGACTAGTGAGCCATAGAATATAATCTGATATTCTATGGCTCACTAGTCAATAATTGTATAATATGTTCGGGCCAGTGAAAATTGCTTTCGGGCCCAGGTTCGAGGTCAAGGCTGGACAAGGCGAGGCATTTGATTCTGCGGAATTCTTGTTTACTTATGTCCCTTTGTTGTTTCGTGCTCTGATTTTGTATCCAGAGCATAACTCGAACACCCTTTGAAATATTTGTATGCCCCACCACGATAGTGGAGGGGGCATTTAGTGTTACCCTTGTCCGTCCGTCCGTCCGTCCGTCCGTCCGTCCGCACACACGAATGGGTACTTGTTGTAAGCGTACGGGGATCTTATTGGTAGGGTTAGGATAGTGTTGGATACTCTTGTTGGGTATTTTTATAGAGTAAAAACCCAACAAGTATTCATTCGTAGGAACGTGCGTCCCGTCCTCCCGTCGTCCCGTCCGTCCGTCCGTCACAAACAAACAAAACTTTAACACTCGGGTAAATGTCTCATAATTTCTTCATCCTTCGACCGATCTCATTCATATTTCATATACACGTTGCTCTAATGGTCCTCTACCGCCCTGTGCCAAATCCACGTTCGTCCTGCCCCCGCCAAGCCCAGGGTTAAGATCACATACTTAGTGCTTCAAAAACTTTAACGCTCAGGTAAATATCTTATAATTTCCGTTTTCTTTCACGGATCAGCTTCATATTTCACATATGCATTGCTCTAATGGTCCTCTACCGCCCTATGCCAAACCCACGTTCGTCCTGCCCCCGCCAAGCCCAGGGTCAATGTCACATACTTGGTGCTTCAAAAACTTTAACGCTCAGGTAAAAGAAAATTTTGACTTGCAATTTGGCTTCATTTATTATCAAAGCGATATGTGGGACATCCGTGTTCTATGAACACATTTTCTAGTTTATTATGCCCCCGCCACCGAATGGTGAGGGGGGCATATAGTGTTACCGGCGTCCGTACGTACGTACGTACGTACGTACGTACGTACGTACGTCCCGAAACCTTAACGCTGGGTAAATGGCTTATAATTTCTGTTTCCTTGCTCGGATCTGCTTCACATTTCACACACGCATTGCTCCAATGGTCCTCTACCGCCCTGTGACAAATCCACATTCGTCCCGCCCCCCGCTAAGCCCAGGGTCAAGGTCACAGACTTGGTGCTTTTCGAAACCTTAACGCTGGGTAAATGGCTTATAATTTCTGTTTCCTTGCTCGGATCTGCTTCACATTTCACACACGCATTGCTCCAATGGTCTCTACCGCCCTGTGACAAATCCACATCGTCCTGCCCCCGCTAAGCCCAGGGTCAAGGTCACAGACTTGGTGCTTTTGAAACCTTAACGCTGGGTAAATGGCTTATAATTTCTGTTTCCTTGCTCGGATCTGCTCACATTTCACACACGCATTGCTCCAATGGTCCTCTACCGCCCTGTGACAAATCCACATTCGTCCGCCCCCGCTAAGCCCAGGGTCAAGGTCACAGACTTGGTGCTTTTGAAACCTTAACGCTGGGTAAATGGCTTATTATAATTTCTTTTTCCTTGCTCGGATCTGCTTCACATTTCACACATGCATTTGTCCCAAGGTCAGCTCCAATGGTCCTCTACCGGCCCGTGACAAATCCACATTCGTCCCGCCCCCGCTAAGCCCAGGTCAAGGTCACAGACTTGGTGCGTTCGAAACCTTAACGCTGGGTAAATGCTTTATAATTTTCTGTTCCTTGCTCGATCTGATTCACATTTCACACACGCATTGCTTCCAATGGTCCTCCATCCGCCCGTGACAAATCCACATTCGTCCCGACCCCGCTAAGCCCAGGGTCAAGATCACAGTCCCACATGGTGCTTTCAAAACCTTAACGCTGGGTAAATGGCTTATAAGGTTTCTGTTTCCTTGCTCGCATCTGCTTCACAGTTTTCACACACGCATTGCTCCAATGGTCCTCTACCGCCCTGTGACAAATCCACATTCGTCCCGCCCCCGCTAAGCCCAGGGTCAAGGTCACAGACTTGGTGCTTTCGAAACCTTAACGCTGGGTAAATGGCTTATAATTTCTGTTTCCTTGCTCGGATCTGCTTCACATAACACACACGCATTGCTCCAATGGTCCCTCTACCGCCCTGTGACAAATCCACATTCGTCCGCCCCCGCTAAGCCCAGGGTCAAGGTCACAGACTTGGTGCTTTCGAAACCTTAACGCTGGGTAAATGCTTAAATTTCTGTTTCCTTGCTCGGATCTGCTTCACATTTCACACACGCATTGCTCCAATGGTCCTCTACCGCCCTGTGACAAATCCACATTCGTCCCGCCCCCGCTAAGCCCAGGGTCAAGGTCACAGACTTGGTGCTTTCGAAACCTTAACGCTGGGTAAATGGCTTATTATGCCCCCGCCACCGAATGGTGAGGGGGGCATATAGTGTTACCGGCGTCCGTACTGCGTGCCGTCCGTACGTAACGTACGTTACGTACGTACGTACGTCCCGAAACCTTAACGCTGGGTAAATGGCTATAATTTCTGTTTCCTTGCTCGGATCTGCTTTCACATTTTCACACACGCATTGCTCAATTGGTCCTCTACCCGCCTGTGACAATCCATATTCGTCCCGCCCCGCTAAGCCCAGGGATCAAGGTCACAGACTTGGTGCTTTCGAAACCTTTAAACGATGGGTAAATGGCTTATTATTTCTGTTTCCTTTGCTCGGTTATCTGCTTCACATTCACACACGCATTGCTCCAATGGTCCTCTACTGCCCTGTGACAAATCACATTCGTCCGCCCCGCTAAGCCCAGGGTCAGGTCACAGACTTGGTGCTTTCGAAACCTTTAACGTTGGGTAAATGGCTTATAATTTCTGTTTCCCTTGCTCGGATCTGCTTCACATTTCACACACGCATTGCTCTAATGGTCCTCTACCGCCCGTGACAAATCCACATTCGTCCCCGCCCCCGCTAAGCCCAGGGTCAAGGTCACAGACTGGTGCTTTCTAAACCTTAACGCTGGGTAAATGGCTTATAATTTCTGTTTCCTTGCTCGGATCTGCTTCACATTTCACACACGCATTGCTCCAATGGTCCTCTACCGCCCTGTGACAAATCCACATTCGTCCCGCCCCCGCTAAGCCCAGGGTCAAGGTCACAGACTTGGTGCTTTCGAAACCTTAACACTGGGTAAATGGCTTATAATTTCTGTTTCCTTGCTCGGATCTGCTTCACATTTCACACACGCATTGCTCCAATGGTCCTCTACTGCCCTGTGACAAGTCACTAAGCCCAGGGTCAAGGTCACAGACTTGGTGCGTTCGAAACCTTCACGCTCGGGTAAATGGCTTATAATCAAATATGCCTCGTTTTCTTTGGCTGCCAGCGGGGGCATTCGTGTGCCGACAGGCCACATTTCTAGTTAAACTTCACACATGCATAGAAGACGACCCAAAGGTGTGTCGCACGTAAGAATGACAACTATTGCGTCGTTAATTTCTTAGTTATCTCCCTTTGTTGTTTCGTGCACTGATTTCGTGTCCGGAGCATAACTCGAATACCCTTTGGAATATTTTCATGAAACTTCACACATGCATAGACCACGACCCTAAAGGTGTGTCACGCAAGAATGAGAACTCTTGCATCACTAATATTTTAGTTATCTCCCTTTGTTTTTCCGTCACTGATTTTGTCTCCGGAGCATAACTCGAACACCCTTTTTTCAAACTACTTGTGTATCTGGGGAGGGGGATACACATGCGCTTGTCGACAAGCGTCCATTTCTAGTTATCTGTTTGCGTACCTCATATAACATACTATTTTTACTATTATTTTTATTCTACATTGATTGGCCTAAATGATACTATTTTCTGTTGATGGGCTGTTAAGCACCATTCCATTCCAAATATGGACTCCACACCCTTGTTATGTTTGGGTGTTGACATTGTTTTGTCTTATCTTTTGTGACGTGTTGTCCCATTTTCCGCCACTAAGATGATCCGCTAATAGTCTTCTAGTAGTTTGAAGCAGTGATGGTACCATAATCTGTAGAATAACTATAACTTTATCATCATGAGTCCATTCTTTCAACAATGCCTTATAAACTACGGACTGACTAAGTATGTCCTTATTTACAAAAGATAGCAGGTATTTCCCTTCAAGAAAACCGTGAAAATCAAAATTTGATAAGTATGTGTCCAATTCCTTGAAATAGGTACCTTATTTAAGTTATATTAAATCCTTTAATATTCCCGATGTACTAAATTTCAGTATTTGCGTGACACAAAAATCTACTTATATTCCAACTTTACGTCATAATGTATTCTTTCTGATATTTCAAAGTTACTTGAAAGTAAATCTGCTTCTTTTTCATTCAATGTGAACTATAATTCCAAATTATATTCACGTATATGTTGGATTTACCCAGATTTCCGCATACTCGAAGTTCGTGTTGCCGAATCCGTAAATACACTAAAATCTATTGTATACTGATCAGTAAATGTGTTCACCAATGCCACGTTTACGGTACAGTAAACGACATACTGTGACGCCGACTTATGAATGAAGTAAACGTCCACTTTTGAAGTACCTCACCACTTTTGAAGTAAAGATCGCCCACTTTTGAAGTACCTCACCACTTTTGAAGTAATATCGGCCACTTTTGAAGTAATGCGAGGTCACCACTTTTGAAGCAACTTATCTCCCACTATTGATGTAAAATGCTAGGCCACCAGTTTTGAAGTAATCGTTCACCACTTTTGAAGTAAACAATTTTTCCGGTTGTCGAAGCTGATATACCTTTTTAGCTCACCTGAGCAAAGCTCATGTGAGCTATTGTTACCGCAATGTGTCCGTCGTCCGTCGTCCGTCGTCCGTCGTCCGTCGTCCGTCGTCGTCCGTCGTCCGTCGTCGTCCGTCGTCCGTCGTCGTCCGTCGTCGTCCGTAAACATTTTCAAACGTCTTCTCCTCGGTAACCATTGGGCCTATAGTCACCAAACTTCATGGTCATGGTCCTTAGGTAGGGGGATTACAAAATTGTTAAAATGACGTCATTACGTAATCCAAGATGGCCACCGTCTAAAAATAGCACAAATTCTTCAAAAATCTTCTTCTCAAGAACCGCTAACCGGATTTTGACAAAACTTGGTAGGAATGATCGACGTACATTGCTCTTTCAAAGTTGTTAAAATGGTGACCCCGGGGTCAAAAATGGGCGTGGCCCGTGGGGTCAAATTGGGGTCAAATTTTATTTTTAACCGAATATGGTCATGTCATATATCAAATTGAAGGTATCAATGAGGCGATCACTCTGGTGCATTTTTTGTCGAAATCGGATTGTTATGTCATCCAAGATGGCCGCCGAAAGGTCAAAAGATCGTTCTTTTATTAGAGATTTCAAAATTCTTCTTCACATGAACCGCTTGGCCCATGGTAGCCAAACCAAACTTAAAAGTTATGGTCCATGGGTGAAGCCTTTTCAGATTTGTTAAAATGGAGGTCATCGCTAATCCAAGATGGCCGCCGTCTAAAAATAGCATAAATTCTTAAAAAAAATCTTCTTCTCATGAACCGCTAGCCGGATTTCGACGAAACTTGGTAGGAATGATCGATGTACATTGCTCTTTCAAAGTTGTTAAAATGGTGACCCACCCCGGGGTCAAAAATGGGCGTGGCCCGTGGGGTCAAATTATGGTCAAATTTTATTTTTGACCGAATATGGTCATGTTATATATCAAATCGAAGTTATCAATGAGGCGATCACTCTGGTACATTTTTTGTCGAAATCGGATTGTTATGTCATCCAAGATGGCCGCCGAAATGTCAAATGGTCGTTCTTTTATTACAGATTTCAAAATTCTTACTTCACATGAACCGCTTGGCCCATGGTAGTTTTAAAATGGTCCATGGGTGAAGCCTTTTCAGATTTTTTAAAATGGAGGTCATCGCTAATCCAAGATGGCCGCCATCTAAAAATAGCATAAATTCTCAAAAAATCTGCTTCTCATGAACCGTTAGCCGGATTTCGACGAAACTTGGTAGGAATGATCGATGTACAATGCTCTTTCAAAGTTGTTAAAATGGTGACCCCGGGGTTAAAGATGGGCGTGGCCCGTGGGGTCAAATTTTATTTTTGACCAAATATGGTCATGTTATATATCAAATCGAAGGTATCAATGAGGCGATCACTCTGGTACATTTTTTGTCGAAATCAGATTGTTATGTCATCCAATATGGCCGCCGAAATGTCAAAAGGTTGTTCTTTTATTAGAGATTTCAAAATTCTTCTTCACATGAACCGCTTGGACCTTGGTAGCCAAACTTAAAAGTTATGGTCCATGGGTGAAGCCTTTTCAGATTTGTTAAAATGGAGGTCATCGCTAATCCAAGATGGCCGCCGTCTAAAAATAGCATAAATTCTTAAAAAATCTTCTTCTCATGAACCGCTGGCCGGATTTCGACTAAACTTGGTAGGAATGATCGATTTACTATGCTCTTTGAAAGTTGTGAAAATGGTGACCCCGGGGTCAAAAATGGGCATGGCCCGTGGGGTCAATTGGGGGGTCCATTTTTTTTTTTTTCTTTTTTTTTTTTTACCGGAATATGCCCTCCATGCCATATATCAAATTAAAGGTATCGATGAGGCGACCAAAAGGTCCATTTATTCAAGATTTTGAACGTCTTTTTCTCAGGAACCACATGGCCGATGCTGGCCAAACTTCATAGGAAGTTAAGATCTTTGGGTGAAGCATTTTCAGATTTGGTAAAATGACAGTCATCGCTTAATCCAAGATGACCGCCATCTAAAAATAGCACAATTTTTTTAAAACACATGAACTCAATGTCGCATTCTCCTCTGGTGTTCATGGAGTCAGGTGAGCGAATTAGGGCCATCATGGCCCTCTTGTTTACATATATTTTAAGTAATCATTTTACCACTTGAAGTATCAAAAACGACGAAACATATGGCTATTCACATTGGGGGAGATATACATGTATACACTTACGATGGCTGGATCTTGAAATTAAATTGAAACCTCGGATTGGCGCCCTCCAATTCATTTTATTCAAGCTCCGCCCACACGGTATTTATCTGGGTGTATCAACACCTCTGGGGAGTTGTTTATTTCTTAAATAAAATGCATTTTAGGCTGTGTATACTAGTGGAAAGTTTATAGCATCACACTCTTATTAATTACCTGATTACGCTGTTTGCTTTTCATCAGATACATTTCGGTGATTTAGCGTTTGGTCCGTTATTAGATGCATCATTATGCACCACCACGATAGTGGAGGGGGCATTTAGTGTGACCATTGTCCGTTACAAAAAATTACCGCTCGGGTAAATGTCTCATAATTTATTCATCCTTTAACCGATCTGCTTCATATTGCATATACACATTGTTCTAATGGTCCTCTACCACCCGGTGCCAAATACATGCTCGTCCTGGCCCCGCCAAGCACAGGGTCACATATCTAGTTCTTCCAAAACTTTAACGCTCAGGTAAATATCTTATAATTTCCGTTTTCTTTCACGGATCAGCTTCACATTTCATATACGCATTGCTCTCATGGTTCCCTACCGCCCTGTGCCAAATCCGCGTTTGTCACGCCCCCGCCAAGCACAGGTTCTTCCAAAACGTTAACGCTCAAGTAAATGTCTTATAATTTATGTGTTGTCTCACGGATCAGCTTCATATTTCATATAAGCGTTGCTATAATGGTCCGCTACCGCCCTGTGCTCAATCCACGGTAATTTAATTTCACCCTCCGGTCATGATGCACACACACTAGAAGCTACATTAATGCGATGGTTTGTGAATAGTCGTACTCGCAGGTTTACCAGAACAAAGACACCAATTCACACAGGAGAGAAAATTCGTTTGATTGCTTATGGACAGTCTTTCTCAGAATGTTCCATATTATTTACATACTGGAGAGAATATCGTAACGTTCTTGAGGAGTAATTCACTCTAAAGCATTAATAACATCATGTCAAAGCCACAGGCAAACAGCGCGGGGATTTGTCAAAAATTGTTAAAAACACTAAAATATGTTCAACTAGAAAAAGTCGATGGCGCGCCATCGCAATATACCCACTTTCCCCAAATGCTAAGTCCGAAAGGGGGAGGTAATCCATGATGGAGGGTCGGATAAAAAATCCGAATTCACTTTGCGCATCAGCACATCAAAACGAAGCTACGAACCAAATATCAGACGCGTAGGTATTAAGGTGAAAAAGTTTTTCGAGTTACAAGGAAAAAATGGGAAATTCTGAGTCCGAAAGGGGGAGATAATCCATGATGAAGGGTTCGGATCAAAAATCGAATTCACTTTGCGCATTCTGCACATGATAACGAAGCTTACATAGCAAATATGAGGCGCGGTAGGTATGAAGGTGAAAAAGTTTTTTCGAGTTACAAGGAAAAAAATGGGAAATTCTGAGTCGAAAGGGGGAGATAACTCATGATGGAGGGTCGGATCAAAAATCCGAATTCACTTTGCGCATCTGCACATGATAACGAAGCTACATAGCAAATATAGAGGCGGTAGGTATGAAGGTGAAAAAGTTTTTTGAGTTACAAGGAAAAAAATGGGAAATTCTGAGTCCGAAAGGGGGAGATAATCCATGATGGAGGGTCGGATCAAAAATCCGAATTCACTTTGCGCATCTGCACATGATAACGAAGCTACATAGCAAATATGATGCGGCGTAGGTATGAAGGTGAAAAAGTTTTTCGAGTTACAAGAAAAAATGGGAAATTCTGAGTCCGAAAGGGGGAGATAATACATGATGGAGGGTCGGATCAAAAATCCGAATTCACTTTGCGCATCTGCACATGATAACGAAGCTACATAGGAAATATGAGGCGCGTAGGTATGAATGGAAATGAGTTTCGAGTTACAAGGAAAAAATGGGAAATTCTGAGTCCGAAAGGGGGAGATAATCCATGATGGAGGGTCGGATCAAAAATCCGAATTCACTTTGCGCATCTGCACATGATAACGAAGCTACATAGCAAATATGAGGCGCGTAGGTATGAAGGTGAAAAAGTTTTTCGAGTTACAAGGAAAAAAATGGGAAATTCTGAGTCCGAAAGGGGGGAGATAATACATGATGGAGGGTCGGATCAAAAATCCGAATTCACTTTGCGCATCTGCACATGATAACGAAGCTACATAGGAATATGAGGCGCGTAGGTATGAAGGTGAAAAAGTTTTTCGAGTTACAAGGAAAAAATGGGAAATTCTGAGTCCGAAAGGGGGAGATAATCCATGATGGAGGGTCGGATAAAAAATCCGAATTCACTTATTTGCGCATCTGCACATGATAACGAAGCTACATAGCAAATATGAGGCGCGTAGGTATGAAGGTGAAAAAGTTTTTCGAGTTACAAGGAAAAATGGGAAATTGTGAGTCCGAAAGGGGGAGATAATACATGATGGAGGGTCGGATCAAAAAATCCGAATTCACTTTGCGCATCTGCACATGATAAACGAAGCTACTAGGAAATATGAGGCGCGTAGGTATGAAGTGAAAAAGTTTTTCGAGTTACAAGGAGAAAATGGGAAATTCTTGAGTCCGAAAGGGGAGAGAATCCATGATGGAGGGTCGGATCAAAAATCCGAATTCACTTTGCGCATCTGCACATGATAACGAAGCTACATAGCAAATATGAGGCGCGTAGGTATGAAGGTGAAAAAGTTTTTCGAGTTACAAGGAAAAAATGGGAAATTCTGAGTCCGAAAGGGGGAGATAATCCATGATGGAGGGTCGGATCAAAAATCCGAATTCACTTTGCGCATCTGCACATGATAACGAAGCTACATACCAAATATCAGGCGCGTAGGTATGAAGGTGAAAAAGTTTTTCGAGTTACAAGAAACGTGACGGACGTACGGACGGACGTACGGACGTACGGACGGACGGACACCCGTGACGAAAACAATATACCCGTTTTTTTTTGCAAAATAAGTGGGTATAATTACACCAAATGGGAGCGTTTTGAGAAGTTTTGTTTTTGTAAGATTTTTACCCGTCTGTGGTCAAAGCTATATACAATGTGGTTTACATTGTTTATTGTGGTGAAACGTTTATAGTGTAAAGTACTTCAAAAGCGGAAACCTCATATTACTTCGAAAGTGGGCGATCGTTACTTCAAAAGTACCTCACCACTTTTGAAGTAAAAATTCTCAAAAGTACCTCACCCACTTTTGAAGTAAAAATCGCCCACTTTTGAAGTAGCTCACCACTTTTGAAGTAATATCGCCTACTTTCGAAGTACATGTACTTCAAAGTGGAGACCTTACATTACTTCCAAAGTGGTTGATGTTTACTTCATAATTGGTGACGCCGATTTTTGAAGTAGCTCACCACTTTTGAAGTAAAAATCGCCCACTTTTGAAGTACTCACCACTTTTTAAGTAAGATCGCCTACTTTTGAAGTAGCTCACCACTTTTGAAGTAATATCGCCTACTTTGGAAGTAGCTCACCACTTTTGAAGTAATATCGCCTACTTTCGAAGTACTTCAAAGTGGAGACCTTACATTACTTCCAAAGTGGTTGATGTTTACTTCAAAATTGTGACGCCGATTTTTGAAGTAGCTCACCACTTTTGAATAAAAATCGCCCACTTTTGAAGTAGCTCACCACTTTTGAAGTAATATCGCCTACTTTTGAAGTAGCTCACCACTTTGAAGTAATATCGCCTACTTTGGAAGTAGCTCACCACTATGAGAAGTACTCTATAAGTCCTATTCGTTTACTTCAAAAGACTACTTCACAAATGGAGACCTTACATTACTTCCAAAGTGGTTGATGTTTACTTCAAAATTGGTGACGCCGATTTTTGAAGTAGCTCACCACTTTTGAAGTAAAAATCGCCCACTTTTGAAGTAGCTCATCACTTTTGAAGTAATATCGCCTACTTTTGAAGTAGCTCACCACTTTTGAAGTAATATCGCCTACTTTGGAAGTAGCTCACCACTTTTAGAGAAGAATAATCCCTATTCCCTATTTGGAAGTAGCTCACCACTTTTGAAGTAATATCGCCTACTTTTGAAGTAGCTCACCACTTTTGACACCACGTTTGAAGTAATATCGCCTACTTTGGAAGTAGCTCACCACTTTTGAAGTAATATCGCCTACTTTGGAAGTACTTTGAAAGAAAGTGTGTAAACATCGTCTACTTATTAAGTGTGTGATATTTACATCACAAGTGGTGAGGTACTTAACAAGTCGGCGTAACAGTGGATGAAAACAACTGAGGCAGCACCGGGAAGCTCTCTTAAAAGTCAGTTTGCATTTACGATGCATTTGAAACCTTGACATTTGTGATCAGTGTAGAAAGCTGGCCTATTATCTCATGATTGGGACTAAATAAAACAAAAACAGTAAGTGTTTTTACTAAAACAAATTTTGTAAATTTAATATTACAATGATTAAAATTATGTAATCTCAAATATGATTTGGCACAATGCACATATTACAGATCCAGGATGTAAACCAGGTACAGTGGCACAGGTAGTGGCAGCATCTTTTGTAAAATCGCATTAACCCTTTCAACCCAAAGTAGCTGGCTGGCATGGACCGTTCCCGTTCCAACCTAAGTTATGTGCAATTTCGTTGGTTCCATGCTTATTTTCAAAAATTCCATTCTTAGGAAAAGTTAAGTTTTTGTTTCAAATATGAAAAATATTTACAGAATAGTGGAGATCAGACGGTCCGTTACAAACTGGCTCGTCTGGATCTGCGCTGTTTACACATGATGACACTATATATGGATGTTGAAAGAGCTAAGTAAACTTATAAATTAATAACAACATACAATTTAGTCTGACCATACACAATTCGTACATGTACTATATCGCACATCTCTAATGTTAACTAGTAAGCTTTGGTGAATACCAAGATATTTTTTTAAAGGAAATTTAAATCGTTCTATATGGAATGTGTGACATTCTGTCTGTGATCTTCGCCCAGGTGTAAGCGCGGTTGTAGCTCGATCGATGAGTAACAACCACAGCCACCACTGAAATATCCATAATGCAACAGCAATCATAATTATATGTACACACGAAAATATGTGTGTTTACAGTTGAATGCCGAAAAGTAATAGGAATGTGAGGTAGGAACATTTGTATCACTTGTTTTACTGATAACTAGAAGCTTGAACAACTTAGACCAAACACGTTGAGGGTATGGACCAACACTTAAGGTTGGTCGGGCAACCGTAAACACACATTATGAGACGACAACGCTCGTTGTGTAAATGTATTGAGCTGGGTTAATTCTTAGTGCAGATGCACATAGTCAGTATGTAAAATGCATGTGTAATGTTTCAGAAGGATTGCTTGAAAAGTGTGGGGAGTTGCTTACACAAACTTGGTACCCTATACATGTACAGTACATATCGTACATGTACAGTAAAAAAAAGTGGAATATGCCGTAATTTTGTGAAAAATCACTTTTTCATCGGCCTCCAAAATTGGAGGTGCACATCTTAATTATAAATGTGTAAATGCATGTGCGAAGTTTCAAGTGGATATTACTTGAAACCAGTGGGATAACAGTTGAATACGGATGGACAGGCAGACGGACAGTACCATTCCATAATACGTAGTGTTTTGCTTTTAAAACGGGCTTATGAAAATAGTTCTCGTCATATTTACATACATACACCATGGAACGTATACAGTTGTGACTAGTAAATACCCTGACAAACTGACCTGATTGACATTGCCTAGCGTTACTGGTCCATAACTCTAGCCGATGGGACTAGCGTTACGCGAGTCAACGTAACGTACTTTAATACCTTATATAGAGTGATTTAAACATTAAAGAATACAAGATGTAAGCAAAATACAATTGGTAGATAGATATAAGGGAGTCGATGAAAAGTGAAAAATATACACGGGATGCTCACTATGCCACATAGTCAGTAAAACAAATCAAGTTTCGTAGCTGTATGTGTTACAGTGGCCGAGAAACGGAATTAAGCGCACAAGGTAAACAGATAAATGTGACGGGCAGACATACAGACATGTGCAACATATAATGCCCCAGGGGTGCATCAAAAGCTACCTTATTTTGTAAAAATTACAAATAAATAAATATGTGTAAGAGCTGGGATTCGAACCTACGCCCGTCTGTACTCTAGAGATTTCCGTCACACATCTATGAGTGGCGATTCATGTCATTAGTGCCGTTTCTAAAGCGTTAGAGAAGTAACGCGTTACTTGTGAGAAGTAACGCGTTATTAATGTATGTACTATATAGTGAAACACATATTTGTAACGCGTTACTGCTCAACAGTAACGCGTTACAAGACTAACAGTGAGTAACGCGTTAGAAATTGGCTGTAACGCGTTACAAATCCTCTATATCGGCGGATCGTGTCATAAGTACAGCTTCTAACGCGTTAGAGTTATAACGCGCTACACTTGGTAAGTAATGCGTTACTTCTGAGAAGTAACGCGTTACAAATGTATGATGTATATAATAAAATATCGATATCTAACGCGTTAGTGAAGCAGAAGTAACGCGTTACTTATTTTTGGTAACGCGTTACTGGTTGACCAATCAGAGGTCGTGTTACAATACCCGCCATTTCTGCCAGAAGACAATAACAGGTTACTGGCCGCGGTAATGGCTACAGGGGGACGACAGGAATCTGATCGCCAGATGTTTATACGAAATGTCCAGCAGGCAATAGATTACTGTATACGTATTACTTCCAGTGATGCTTCTGATGAGGATACAGTTAATAATGTGATAGATCGGTACGTATTGCTGTCCAGTTTTGTAAGTCTCACAAACAAATGACCGATGAAAAAACCCGCCGACTGTGTACACCCCCTTTTTTGAGAGAAAAAATGTGTATGTTTTCTGCACGGATGTCCGTTCGTCCGTCCGTACGTTAGTACGTCCTGATTTGATGCAGTATTAGCGGCCACCAACAAGGGCGGATTCACGTAGGGGGAAACGCGCACCCCCCCCCCCCCCCTAAAATTTGGCGAGTAAAGATATTTTGCTCTAAAATGTGCCATACCGCAGCAAAATGGGGTGTAGATATAAACAAATATTCCGGAGGGCATACCGCCGGACCAACCTAGCAGTCTTGCCAGCTGCGCTTGGTTGACGAACAAACGGTGCTAGTTCGAAAATATAGTAAACTATTTCAATTAATAAGTCCCGCCCCCCCCCCCCCCCCAACTGAATTCCTGGATCCGCCCCTGACCAAATTATCCTGTCTGTTGTCACTTGTGTTTGGGTTTACGGATTACTGTACAGTATAGCTGCCAAAGGAATCAAATAAATCACCAGCAACCACCATTAATCAGGGGCGGATCCAGGATTTCTGTCTACTGGGGGTGGGTGTGATATGATTGAACGATACGATGTAGTAGGCTAGGGGGTCCGGGGACGTACCCCCCCCCCCCCGGCACCCCCTTTTTCTTCAAAATATGAGTATTATTAAAATGTTTGTTTGTTTGTTTGTTTAATGGTGCTTAACGGCCTATTAACATCTAAGGTCATTTAAGGCCGGCTCAGCGAGGTCGAGTCCCGCATTTAACCTGCATCTATGGGGGTGGGTGGGGGGGGGGGTCCCAAAATCAGAACTGAAAAAATTGTATTTACATCGAAAAAATACATATTCAGTCCTGAAATTAGTATAACCCGACCAGGTCCATACCACACCAGCGTCACGTAACCCCTTCCCCTAAAAGAAGTACCTTTAAGTACTTTATACGGTTTATAACCTGATCAAACTATAGCGTACAATAAACCAAAATATGTACCCGAGGGCCAAACCAGGTATCTCGGGATTGCGGTAAGGATG